>MCJB01048508.1:41591-204348 GCA_002018475.1 Nicotiana obtusifolia
TTGTCCTTCTTTATATCTTTCGGCATGACTAGAACTCGAATGAACGTTTATTGGATTGTTTCATCAAATTCGAACTGCTCCACTCCAAATTGATAAATATGATTAAATCTACCATTTTCACATGAATGACCCATATCGAAAAAGATTTAAGTATTCTCATCCTTCCTTGTTCATCACTCAAAGAGAATTAAAATTCTTTTGTTCGTTCTTTTTCCGACGTCCATATTGATCATGGTTATTGNAAGCCTTTACACTCACCCCCCCTTGGGACTCAGCATCCTCGCTGAGTCCCAAGGGGAGGTGAGTGTAAAGGCTTGCCTTAGGCAAATCCCACATTGGTATAGGCGAATCCCACATTGGTTGGAGAGGAGAACTAAGAGTGCCTTATAAGGGCTTGGATAACTCTCCCTTGTAGACGCGTTTTAAAACCGTGAGGGGCGAAGGCTCCAAAGCGGACAATTTCTACAAGCGGTGGCCTGGGCTGTTACAGTTGGTATCAGAGCCGGTGCCGGACCGATGGTGGGGCAAACCCAGTGGTGGGGCAAACCTCAGCGAGGACGCTGAGTCCCAAGGGGGGGGTGAGTGTAAAGGCTTGCCTTAGGCAAATCTCACATTGGTATAGGCGAATCCCACATCGGTTGGAGAAGAGAACGAAGAGTGCCTTATAAGGGCTTGGATACCTCTCCCTTGTAGACGCGTTTTAAAACCGTGAGGGGCGAAGGCTCCAAAGCGGACAATTTCTACAAGCGGTGGNAAACCCTAGATCAGCCCTTATACTCTCCCAAATTATTCTCCATCAATCACAATCAATTTCAAAGGCAAATCAAGTGATTACAACATAAGGAATCACATGACAATCATAATATCGTAGACTTCTCGTTGTTTTGATTTTCGGAAGAAAGCTTTGTCTTGAAATAACTCAAGTTGTAGAGTATTATTCAACTTTTAAGGTATGATTTAACCTTCTCTTCATCTCTTTGAGCCTTACAAGTAATTAAACCTAGAAATTGGGTAGAAACCCCCATAGAATGAGCTTTTGCGATTCTTATGAACTCTTATGGACTTGGCTTTCTTGTTGGGTTGTTACAGTTGGTATCAGAGCCGGTGCCGGACCGATGGTGGGGCAAACCCAGTGGTGGGGCAAACCTCAGCGAGGACGCTGAGTCCCAAGGGGGGGTGAGTATAAAGGCTTGCCTTAGGCAAATCCCACATTGGTATAGGCGAATCCCACATCGGTTGGAGAGGAGAACGAAGAGTGCCTTATAAGGGCTTGGATACTTCTCTCTTGTAGACGCGTTTTAAAACCGTGAGGGGCGAAGGCTCCAAAGCGGATAATTTTTACAAGCGGTGGCCTGGGCTGTTACAATTGAATTAGTGCAGAGTTGGCCCAGACCATCCTCAGCTACGGAGATTCAGAGTTTTCTTGGTTTGGCGAGGTATTACAGTCGATTCGTGGAGGGTTTCTCATCTATTGCAGCACCTATGACCAGATTGACCTATAAGGGTGCTCTGCTCAGGTGGATCGAGGAGTGTGAGCAGAGCTTTCAAAAGTTCAAGACTGCTTTGACTACAACCCCAGTGTTGGTATTTCCTACAGGTTGGGGGTCTTATACTATATATTGTAATACGTCGCGCATTGGTCTCGACGTGGTGTTGATGTAGGACGGTAGAGTGATGCCTAGGTGTCTAGATAACTGAAGGTGCATGAGAAGAACTATCATGTCCAGGACCTCGAGTTAGCAGCTATTGTTCATGCCTTGAAGATTTGGCGGCGGTATTTGTACGGTGTCCCTTGTGAGGTCTACACTGATCACCGGAGTCTACAGCAGCTGTTCAAACATAAGGATCTTAACTTGCAGCAGCAGAGGTGGTTAGAGTTGCTTAAGGACTATGATATCACCATTCTATATCATTCCGGTAAGGCATATGTGGAGGCCGATTACTTGAGTCGCAAGGTGGAGAGTTTGGGCAGTTTAGCATATCTACCAGTACAGAGGCTATTAGCCTTGGATGTTCAAGCCTTGGCCAACCAGTTTGTTAGATTGGATATTTTTGAGCCTAGCAGAGTTTTAGCTTCTGTGGTTTCTCGGTCTTCTTTTTATGATTGTAGAAGAGAACGTCAGTATGACGACCCCCATCTGCTTGTCCTCAAGGACACGGTTCAGCATGGCGATGCCAAGGAGGTCACTATTGGAGATGACGGTGTATTGCGGATGCACAGCAAGTTATGTACGCCCAATGTAGATGGCTTGCGTGATTTGATTCTCCAGGAGGCTCATAGTTTCCGGTACTCCATTCATCCAGGTGCCGCGAAGATGTATCAGGACCTGAGGTAGCATTATTGGTGGAGGAGAATGAAGAAGGACATAATAGAGTATGTATCTCGATGCCTAAATTGCCAGCAGGTGAAGTATGAGCACCAGCGGCCAGGTGGATTGCTTTAGAAGATAGAGATTCCGGAGTGGAAATGGGAGCGGATTACTATAGATTTTGTTGTTGGGCTCCCACGGACTCAGAGGATGTTCGATGCAGTTTGGGTGATTGTGGATAGATTGACCAAGTCAGCTCATTTCATTCCAGTGGTGACCACTTACTCTTCGAAGCAGCTCGCTTATATTTACATTCGCGAGATTGTTAGGTTTCATGACGTGCCAGTATCTATCATCTCTGACCGGGGTACGCAATTTACATCACGGTTCTGGAGAATCGTACAACATGAGTTAGGTACTCGGGTGGAGTTGAGTACAACATTTCACCCTCAGACGGACGAACAGTCCGAGTGCACTATTCAGATATTGGAGGATATGCTTCGTGCATGTGTGATGGAGTTTGGGGATTTTTGGGATTAGTTCTTGCCGCTTGTGGAGTTTGCCTACAATAACAATTATCAGTTGAGCATTCAGATGGCCTCGTATGAGGCTTTGTATGGTAGGCGGTACCGGTCTCCAGTGGCTTGGTTTGAGCCGTGTGAGGCTAGGCTATTGGGTACAGACTTGGTTCAGAATGCTTTGGAAAAGGTTAAATTGATTCATGATCGACTTTGTATAGCCCAATCCAGACAGAAGAGTTATGTGGATCGGAAGGTTCGCGATGTTGCATTCATGGTTGAGGAGCGGATCTTGCTCCGGGTTTCACATATGAAGGGTGTTATGAGGTTCGGGAAGAAGGGCAAGCTGAGCCCTAGGTATATCGGACCATTTGAGATTCTTGAGAGGGTTGGAGAGCAGGCCTAACGACTTGCACTACCACCTAGTCTAGCTGCAGTTCATCTAGTGTTCCATGTTTCTATGATGCGGAAATATCATGGCGATCCGTCTCATGTGTTAAACTTCAGCTCAGTCCAGTCGGATAAGGATCTATCTTATGTTGAGGAGCCGGTGGCTATTTTGGACAGACAGGTTCGAAAGTTGAGGTCGAAAAATATTTCTTCAGTTAAGGTCCAGTGGAGGGATTAGCCATTCGAGGAAGCGACTTGGGAGACCGAGCATGATATGCGTAGCCGTTATCCTCATCTTTTCACCACTTCAGGTATGTCTTTATACTTGTCCGAGGACGAAGTTCGTTTTAAGAGTGGGAGGGTGTAACGACCCGGCCGGTCGTTTTGAGAATATTAGCTATGATCCCCTATTTATTGCTCCCTCTATTTTATTTTGTGGTTACGTGACTTATCAGGGCGTTTGGTGTCGGGCTCGGGAGAGTTTCGGAGTGGAACGGGACACATAGTCCCTAAATTGAAAGTTTAAGTCGTAGGAGTTTATCGTAGTTTGACTTGTGTGAAGACGACTCCAGAATGGATTTTTGGAGGTTCCAATAGCTCCGTATGGTGATCTGAGTCTTAGGGACGTGTCTGGATGTTGATTTGGAGGTCCGTAGGTCATTTAAACGTTATTTACCGAAAGTTGGAAAGATGGAAGCGGGAGTGAACTTTTTGATATCAGGGTCGGATTCTGATTTCGAAAGTTGGAGTAGGTCCGTAATGTCATGTATGACTAACATGCAAAATTTGAGGTCAATCGGACTTGATTTGATAAGGTTCGACATTGGATGTAGAAGTTAAAAATCTATAAGTTCATTAGGCTTGAATTGGGGTGCGATTCGTATTTTGATGTTGTTTGATGTGATTTGAGGCCTTGACTAAGTTCATATCGTATTTTAAGACTTGTTGGTATATATGGTTGAGGTCCTAGGGGCCTCGGGGTGATTCGGACCGTGTTTGGCATATTTCGGAACATTTAAGATTACTGAATCTGGTGCTTCTAGTTTCCGTATACGCGATCGTGAATGGATTAAAGCGATCGCAAAGGGTAGTTTGGCACTGGGGGAAATTTTCTCTATGCGATTGCGAGAGGAGGTCTGCGATCGTGGAAGGTTGGCTTTAAGTGAATCGCCAACGCGTGAAGGAAGTCGCGTTCGCGTAAAAGAGATGGCGAGGCTAGGCACTGAGGCAGTTTGTGCTACGCTATCGCCTGGCTAGGGATGCGGTCGCGAAGTTGAGACAGCCTATTTATCGCGTTCGCGATTAGTTTCACACGATCGCGAAGAATAAATTGAAGCTGGGCAGAATTCGTGTTATGCGATCACGAAGGGACTTTCTCGATCGAGATGTGTAAAAATCACTGGGCAACAGAACTTAAATTCCAAATCGAGGGTTTCTTCATATTTCACAATTTGGATTTAGAGAGCTCGGTTTAAGGCAAAATTTCGAGGGATTTTCAGAGGGATTGTTGGGGTAAGAGTTCTTAACTCGTTTTTGATTAAATTCCCTTAATCTATCATTGATTTTATCATTTAATTAGGAATTTGGGTTGAAAATTAGGGAAAATTGGAGAAAACTTCTTAGGCTGAATTTTGGGGATTTGAGCGAGATTTTGGTATCAGATTTGTGTAATTCTTGTATGGTTGGACTCGATGTCGAATGGGTGTTCAGATTTTTATTATTTTGGTCGGGTTTCGAGACGTGGGCCCGGGTCGACTTTTCGGAGTGATTTTTCCAATTCTTGCAAAAATTATTATTTTATTATTTTTTAAAGCTAAATAAGAATTTTATTAATAGAAGCATAATACTTATTTCATTATTTAAACTAGCTTCCTATATTCAAATTTATAGTATGAAATGGTTTTGGCTGAATTCGAGCCGTTCGGAGTTGAAAAATCGAGGGAAAGCCTTCTAATTGATTGATTGAGCGTGGTTTGAGGTAAGTGACTTGTTTAACCTTGTGTGAAAATATTCCCCTTAGGATATGATATTTTGGTGATAATTTGTGATATGTGAAGGTCGTGTACGCAAGGCGATGACTGAGTACACGGGCTGAATGTTAAAATTCCGGTTTTTGCTAGGTAGTTTCCTTTTTTTACCTTAATTGAGTTACTTTAGCACGTTATAGTCCTCATGTTTAGCCTAATTTCACATGGCTACTTGGCTTATCTCCTATTTGTAACTTGTATCACATGTTTAGTTGAATTACTTGCTTTCTCTTGATTTACGTATTCATTACTTAATTGTGAAAATTCTTTACTTGAAATTGCTATCCTTAAAATATCATTTATTTAGTTGTTGTGTTTTGGATTTTGTGTTATTGTTGAACTGATTATTTGGTTGTTTGCACGAGGTTTCTGCCGTGCTGTTGTTATTGTTGATATGCATGGTGGTATAAGATCTGGGTGTTGAAACTCATGCATATCAATAATTACAACGGCATGCATGCATATCAATAATCACAACGGCAAAGGGTGGGCTAAAACGCGAGATGCTATTTGGGAAAATCATTTTCAAAAACCCAATATAAAGGCTCCCACGGTGATATGAGGAAAGACTGTGATTTGTTTTTACGATTTGGGACTACAAGGCGGTACCTCGGGAGTGCCCCTGTTGATATTCTTTATTTGCTGTATTGTTTGGTTCTTGTTTTCCTTTCGTGTTGTGTTAGCTTTCCTTAATTTCGTGTTGTTATTTCCCGTAAATTCTTTATTGTTCACTTCCATGTCTTTTTCATTATATCATTATATCTTCTGTCTTGTTTCTTATTATCTCCAGTAAGGCCTTGACCTGACCTACCGAGGTTAGGCTTCGCACTTACTGGGTACTGTTGTGGTGTACTCATACTAATTTTCTGCACATATTTTGTTCAAATCCAAGTACGTCCTATTAGCCTCAGTATTAGTGCGCTATGTTGCTGCTTGGAGACTTTAAGGTACATCTGCCCGCGTCCGCTGGCCTCAGAGTCCCCTCCTACCCTGTTTTCCTAATTTCTTTATGTTTTTTGATAGACAATGATGTATAGGATTGTTCCGCATTGTATCAAGAGCTTGTGACTTATATCTCATTGAGTTTTGGAAAATTGTACGCATTGAGATTATAGTCTATTGATGAAATTGTTGAAGTTTTGAACTTTTAAGTTTTTATTGATGTTTCCGCATACTGTTAGGCTTATCTAGTCTTAGAAACTAGGTGTCGTCACGACATCCTATGGAGGGGATTTGGGGTCGTGACAATAGTATCCAATGATAGCTTACCCACATGGTAAGAGTTTGGAATCTTCATACAAATAGCCCATCAGATTTATTATTTATTTTTCTATTCAACATACATATATATAATATGCTAACTTATAATATACATATATTATACATACATTATACGAATATTATATATCTGTCAATTATTTTTAGTTTAAGAAATTAGGTGGACGAATATTTAATTTCTAGTAAGAGGAGTTTCTCAAGTGCGAAGTGCATCAGTAGCCACTTTTAAGCCTGCTATTTAAAATATATCCATAATTTATAATGCATTTAAAGATGAGTCAATTCCTCCAAACTCTAGGATTAAGTATCCTGAATTTTCGAGCTGCTAATTTGAACTCCATGACTTAGTGTCCTAAATTATTAAGCTGCTAATTTGAAATTCAGGACTAAGAATCCTAAATTTCTGCACTGTTAATTTAAAATTTTGGACTAAGTGTCCTGAATCTCATAACTGCTAATTTAAAATTCATGACATAAGATTCGAATTTCTGGACGCAATATTCGAGCTTTAGGACATGATGTCCTAAAGTTTGAACATTGAGGTTTAAACTTCAGAACGTTATGTCCTGAAATTTGAGCGAATTGGCTAATCTTTAAATACATTATAAATTATGAATATATTTTAAACATCATGTTCAAAAATGGCTACCCAGTGTTACAGATCCACATCCCGAAATTAAAGAATTAAGCAATTGTTATACAAATAGCCGGTCATATTCGATATTTTTTTTTTAATCGATATGCATGAATTATATGTAAGTTATATACATATATTATATATAAATTATAATATATATATATATATATATATATATATTCATTATTTTTATTTTAAATGATTAAATAGACCGCTATTTAGATTAATTCTCCTAGAATCAAAAACAGCCAAAAAAGGGAAAGGAATCAGAACCACAAAAGTCACTCGGTGCAAATCAATGAAAGAACGTTTACCCAAAAAATATAACTGATGGATAAGATAATATTTTTAGATATTATTGAAATAATAATGTATGCTCTTTCCCTATTGTAGGTGTATGATTGGTTGGTTCAATATCTTCCACATATAGCAATCAAATCACAATTTGGACTTTGTTGGGTGTCATTGCTCATGAGTCATGACTCATGGGAGAGATAGAGATATGGTTGGTCTCATAAATGGGCCCAGCCCAAATAAGCAGTAGCTTCATAAAAAGATTGGGATACAGCCCTGACATCGACACGTGTCATGTCTTAAGCTTCCATTCTCACTTCTCAGCCACAAGATCCATCCTTCCAACTCTACAACCTTCTCGAGCTTTCGATTCCACCTATTTTTATTTATTAAAAAATATAAAATCCTATCCGACATGGCATACCCCTCCTCACCCCCACCACCCTACAGTTTTCTGCCCTTTCATTCTCTGTTCTTCTGTTCTTATATTTTCCCTTCATTCAGTTCATTTTTCCTCCCTATTTACACTACTGTGTATATTTCACCATTTTTTCTATTCTGAGATCTCCTTCTCTGTATATTTCTTTTGGCTTTTTTCACTTCTCAAAGTTATTTATTTTTTTGGTAACAAGAGAAGTGAAGCTAAAATACCCACCTTTTTTCCTTCTTTTTTGACCAATCTAACTTTGATCTTTTGAGATTCTTGCAGCTATGGTTGCTGAGGCACTGGTATGTATTAATTATTTGTCTTTGTTCTCAGTATTCATTTTTGGAATATGGGTATTTCTTTATTTGACGTTCTCTTACTATATCTGAGAAGTGGGCTGGTTCGATGGCTAATTTGAAAAGTAGTTTTGAACAATAAGTTGTGTTCAAACTTTTTAAAAAGTGCTCTTATGTGTTAAATTACTAATAAGGACACGAAGAGATTTGCTTAATAGTTAATATTATATACGATAGATAAATATTTACAAATATTTATTATTAAAAATAATAATTAAGTCTTTTATTTTATTTAAATAAAATATAAAATTAAAATTAAAAAGCAATTTATTCTTTCAAGATAGTTTAAATATATCAAAAAAATCGTCCAATAGGTATGAAAATTTATCCCAAAAGTCATTTTATATTACTTAATAATTTAAACTAAATAAGGTTATTTTGGTATATATAATATTTTGCAAAGTGTATTTTTGGTAGGAAGAGTAGTCAAAACTGCTCTCTTTTTTCAAAATAAATAAATAAGAAAGCTTGGCCAAACACCTCATTCGAGGGAAAAAGCACTTTTGGCGTAGTTGGAAGCTTACCAAACATGACAATGGAAAGTTGTTTATTGTAGTATGATCCCATTAGCATGCCAAAAAGTAACTTCCCTAGCCAGGGGAAGTTGTAGATTGGACAATTATCCTAGAAAACTGCTTAATTTATAGGGAGGCTAGGCAATCTAAATGTTGCACTATGAATTAAACTTTCTTTAGTCAGAAAGAGGGGACAACACTTTTTTTTTTGAGCCGAAGAGGGGACAATACTTTCACTAATCACATATTTAATGTAACTTATCGACGTTAGCCCCGTTCCTACTCCAGCTAATGGAAAAATGCCTTTGAATGGTCCTAGTCGTCGACAACCCAATTGATGTCCACCATAGGCTCGGCGAGCTATCCTCCTAGATTTTGGTATGCGGATTTCTGTTCTTGGGTTTTGATGTGCGCTGTAAATGGCTCTACATTGACATTGGACATGTAATTGAGTTAATGTTGATAAAGGCTATATTAAGTTGTTTGATAATGGGTTGTAAATTGCTGCCAATATGCGTTCTTATATCTTTGGGTGCCAGTGGATAACCATGACAAGATTCTACATATGATGCTTTATAACCTAGCTAGTTTGGGATTGAGGCATGGCAGTAGCAATTAATCTTTCATCTCTTTGGCTGGTGTTAAAAGAATATTAATTATATGTAGGAAAATAAGTTAGATCCATAGTTGTGCAAATCCGTATGGCTGATAGAAATGGGGGTGAAAATGTAGATTGTGAGCACCATAGCCAGAGGTGGATCCCGGATTTAATCTCTATCGATTCAACCTTGAAGGTTCTTAGCATTGCACCCGTTATATCTGTCAACTTATGTGTTCATAAAATTTTGTGAACTTTTATGCATAAATTTAAGCTTCAAGTCGACAGTACCGGGTTCAGATGAACCCGGCTCTGCTACTCTGCATCCATCCCTGACTATAGCACAGTGGATGCTAGTTGGAATCATATTCTATGAGAGCAACTTGATCTAGAAGTCTGTCTGCTGCAAAAAGGGGTGGAGCGCAGGTTGGGTGGGTGTGGAAGGGTTTCCTTTGTGGCGTTTTATTTCTTTTTAATTGAAATAACTTGGAAGATTCAATTCTTATGAAGTATGCTTTCTTTGAAATACCATAGAATCAAGATGAGGGGGCTCGGCGTGGTGGCTCATCTATGATTAGCTCAAAGTTGGAAACTGTGGCTACTCAGGGAAAGGCCTTAACATGTCTTGCCAATGAAATTGCAGTAAAGGTCATTATCCCTCCTATGAATGTATTCCAAGTTTTCTTTTCCCCTTCATTTCATTTGACGTAGGCTTGATCTGGGCTTAATTTGATTCTTATTTTCCTAGATGCAACAGGTTAGGAAGCCTTATACCATTACCAAACAGAGAGAGAAATGGACAGAGGAAGAACACCAGAGATTTGTTGAAGCCTTAAAGCTGTATGGCCGTGCTTGGCGCCAAATAGAAGGTGAGTGTGGTATAAGGTGGTTCATTGTTGGTAAAAGGTCTATTCTTCTTCCGAGTCTTCTCTTTTTCCCCGTTTATGTGGTTCAATCTAGATATTAATTTCTAACATATCTCTTTACTCTTGCAGAACATGTTGGCACCAAGACTGCAATTCAGATTCGTAGTCATGCACAGAAATTTTTTGCCAAGGTTGGTCCCCTAGATTTCGATGAATTATTACGAAGTTTGCTCATTGATTCACGACGCTGTTTCTGCGCGGGTTATCAACAGCTACTGTCATTGAAGTTTTAATCTCCATTTTAGGTTGCTCGGGATTCAGGTACTGATGGTGATGAATCCCTAAACGCAATTGATATACCTCCTCCTCGGCCAAAGAAGAAACCTCTCCATCCATACCCTCGTAAGATGGCCGATTCCCCAATAACGAACAAGTCAGTTTCAGGTCAGCCTGGAAGGTCTCCTTCTCCAAATGCATCGGGAGGAGATAGTTGTTCTCCAAATTCAGTATTATCAGAAATTGGTTCAGATGTTTCTGAATATCCAGTCGCTGAGCAGCAAAGCTCTCGCTTTTCACCATGCTCTTGTACTACGGATGCACACACTGCAAATATAATTTCTGGAGAGAATGATGATGAAAGTATGACTTCAAAGTCCAACATAGTAAAGGAAATTCCTGTTGCATCAAAACCAGTGACTGCTAGTTCCAGCCCAATTTTCAATCCTGGCATGGTATAATTCCTCTTAACGTTTGTTGATAAATCTGTCTTGCAATGATATTTTGGATGTACACTTACCCGTTGTGTATATGTGCCTTTGCAGGAATGTGATTTAGTTCCTAGGGAAACTTCATGTCCTGGTGAAAAGCTAGCTGTTGAAGCACCTTCAGCAAGTATCAAGCTGTTTGGGCAGACGGTTCTTGTACCAGATGCCACCAAACTTGCTTTGCAATCTCCAGGTAGCTGCAACTCATTTCCATCTAAAACCACAGAAAACGAAATTGTGACAAACAATGGCGATGTGATTCATGGATTCCAAGCAAATTCACAGTTTATTCTTCCCGTGATCCCTGGCAATATGATTCCACCAGCTTGTTGGTTATCGCAAGATATGCTTGAAAACAATCCCGAGGGTGTTGCTGCCTTCCCTACTACACTTCCTTGGTGGTCTTGGTACCAAGATCTTGTATATCGGTATATCTCATCGTGCAGCCAAACAGCTGCAGAGACTACTACTCCTTGTCAGCAACCGAAAGATGAAGAAGCTCAAAGAGAGGGATCATCAACCGGTACAAGCACTTTCTCAGCTAGTGAAGTTGATGATGGACATAGGAGTTCTGAGACTGTTGAGTCAAAATATACAACCAAGATCGACAAATGGAACAGCAGTAAGGGATTTGTACCATATAAAAGATGTTTAGCAGAGAGGGATGGCATGTCATCAGGGGTTGAATTAGAAGAGAGAGAATCACAAAGGGTCCGAGTGTGTTCATAGCATTCGGTACAGTTTCCTCTGTTAACAGATCCTCCTGACCAGCCAGATGGTCTGTTGTTCTGCACAGTAGTTCTGTTTTATTAACTAATGCCTATTAAGTAGTCTTAGGTCTGCAGATTCAGGAGGACTTAAATTTTTACATCCAACATTGTCAAATACTTTTAACAATTTCAACATTCTTTTGGCTTCCTACCATAATTTTTCAGTTGGACCACTGTGAACAACTGAGTTCGTAACCAAAAGATGTGCAGCAGAGATTTTTTTTCTTTCAACTCGTGTAGCAGTTGTTCTGTATTATACTCGTAACTCTTCACAGTGTTTTAACTCTCTAATTAAGCCACTTTTATATTATCCAAATGCAGCCAGCTTCGTTTTGTTTTTCCTGTGCACCAGGCTTTTTGTTTTTGACGGTGGTATTGTTCTTCTCTATACTGTTGAAAATGTTTCATAGGCAGCTGAGTTATCAGCCTATTGAAGTTACACTTATTCCAGTATGGGAAAACTTTCATGTACTGCACATGTAAATTTCTGGACATGCCAAAGGTATTTTCTATTTCAATCAAACGGCCAAACGTAAATTTATGAACACATTCCTAATTATGTTTAGTGAGCTTGAGTTATCCAAGTCAATAACAACTTGTTTTGATGGTTGTTACTTATTGTATCGTATCATATTGTTAATTTAAATATAATGTTTGTTTTGATTATTATTTAAATTTTATTGTATCGTATCGTTAAATTCATCCTTAAGTAACGACGAAAAGTGCTACTTTATGGAATGACGGATTTGGTGTGGTGGCCTTGTTTTCTTATTTTTTCTCTCATCTTGCCCTTCCTTCTTATTAAATAATCATATTTTATTATTACCCTACTTTTTTATATAATAATTCTATTCCATATCCTATTTTTTTAGTAATGTTGCGAGTTTATTCTTCATATTGTTAGTGCGTGACATCATGAAACGATAGCAAACGATATAATCTATCCAAACGTTGTATTCATCAAATAATACAATATAAAACAATACAATACATTATGAAACGATTTGTAACAATAATCCAAACAAGCTGGAAGATTTAAAGTATTGTTATATTCTCCTCTTGGGATGAGGCCCGTATTCTGCTCTCTTGCATTCTTTGAGTGGTCAAGTACTATAGAAGGATTAGGGAATACATTGGAAAAGCCGAAGTGTAAGGAGATTAGTATTTTACCTAACTCAAAAGCAAAGTTGGACTTCATCAAGAATACTGGCTTCTTTTTTACCTCGTGGAGTACGTAATTTAGAGTTCGTTTGGTCAAACTTTAAAAATTATTTATTTTGAAAAGTATTTTTGTTAAAAAATATTTTTTGAATTGTAAAGTAGTAGTTTGTGTTTGGTCAATTTATTTGAATATTATTTTTTGTAAGTAAATTGTGTTTGACCAATCTTTTCAAAAAAGTACTTTTGAATATTAAATTACAAAAAAGGACAGTGAAGATTTAGTTTTTAATTAGTAATATTTAAAAAGAGATATGAATTTAAATATTTATTATAAACGAATTCAACTAAATATAAAACATAAAGTAACAGTATAAATTTAAAAATTTAATTAATATAAATTAGTTATTGCAAAGCAATAATATTGGGTACCTGGTATTACTTATTTATTTATATGATGATTTAAATAAATCAAAATACATCATTCAATATAAATTAAAAATCTACTTTTCTAAATGACTATATAAAAGAAGAGATCTATTTATAATAGAGAGAATTTCCAAAGAGGAATAGGAAAAAATGATGAAAATAAAAAAGGGAAAAAAGGTATGGTCGAAAAAAAAAGAAAAAGAAAAAATTTAAATTAATAAGGGACAAGTTAAAAAAATATAATTTTATTGCAAGAATATTTTTGTCTTGAACAAATTAATATTCTGCTTCTACTTCTGCGTTTTTGAAGAAGCTAGAATTTGTAACTTTTCCCTAAAAGTAGAAAAACTGCTTCTGCTGTTACTGAAAAGTACTTTTTTATCTTGGCCAAACATCTTAAATTTTTCAAGAACTACTTTTTTGAGCAAAAAGAATACTTTTAACCTCCAAGAAACGTGGCCAAAGCAGGCTCTTAATAAGAAAATCAAAACTTGTTGACTGTATCTGGAGAAAGAAATGAGAATGAAATTAGCTAGGCTTCACGCAGTTGGGAGGCTAGCGGAAATGAGAAGTCATCGACAAAAATGTAGTACGCTCACTGTTCATTTCTTTTCTTAAAAAAAGATTGTTAAACAATTTGAACAAATAGATTGCCTGATTTAATCATCGAACTTCTGTCAACTCATGAGACACATAAAGTAAATGACTGTTCAATTTGAGCATTTGCCATTATTCAGTTATCATTCTTGTTGTTCTTATAGTTGGTAAAGTAAACAACAGTTTATTTAATAGTGAAAGGAAATGAAATATACATTTAAGCAATTTTTAATATTAACAGTTGAAAAATGAGTTACCTAAGAGGGTACGTCAATTCTTCAAATTTCAAGGGAATTTAACATTTGAGTTAACATGATCTTCATCTTTCTACAATATAACTGTCAAATTTGAATTGCACTAACAGGAAAACACATCAAATGTGTCTACTGCGATCTAGCTTGTTGAAATATTTGGATATATAACACATCAAATGTTTCTACTACGGTCTAGCTTATTGAATTATTTGGATATATAGCACATCAAATGTGTCTACTACGGCCTAGCTTGTGGAAATATTTGGATAGCATAAGATGAACCAATTAGTTATTAGTGTTCCATATATACTAGATGAGGGCTCTGGGCTCAGTTAATCAGGATTCAATTTCTTTAATCTTCGCAAGAAAAAAGTAATTAGGTGGTCTATTGCTTTTAAAAAAAAATTGTTCACAGTACCACAATATTAAACTAGTTTGCCTTCTAGTGCTCTCCTATTTGCTAGAAACTACGGCTGTTTTTATATATCTAAGTATGTTTCCAAATAAACGACATGTCTAATATAATAAAAACTCAATCTTGTACTCCTTTCAAAACTAAATAAAAACTTAGATCATCTTATCTTACCTGTGCTCATTTCCGTTGGCTGTTTTTATATATCTAAGTATGTTTCCAAATAAGCGACATGTCTAATATAATAAAAACTCAATCTTGTACTCCTTTCAAAACTAAATAAAAACTTAGATCATCTTATCTTACCTGTGCTCATTTCCGTTTTGAAAGTTTCATATGCTGGATTTCCAATTGGATAAAAAGGTATATTTGGTAAAAGGATCGATGGTTTTTAAGCCAAATCCGGCTAAAAACAAGAAGAAGAGATTAAGGAGATAAAAATAGATAAGTACTTGTGAGAGCGCGATTCATGTCCTTTTGTTTTAAAAACTAAACAGCCTTATTGTGGCGGTTGGTTAGACATGACCCTTACGTTGTATATTAAAGACAAAAAGAAAGAGTAATTAAAGGAGGAGAACGTAAAACCGAACATCATCAATACAATTTAAAAATATCCTAAGACTAAAAAGGAAAAATAGGAAAGCTTTTAATAAATAGATCTGTCCTTGTCACAAAAATATGTCATTCAAATGTAGTAAAAGGTATCACTAACATAAATAGCAGCATAATGTAGCAAAGACAAACACTTAAGTGTGAATAAATGCTTTATTCAATCGTGCTCATGTGGGGAAGAAAATACAATGAGCGTTCCTATTCATTACCCGTGCAGAACGGGACGGGGCCACCCTTTGGACATATTTTAGCTTGAATTTGAGTTAACAAGATAGATAGGGGTAGATAGCATATCAAATCCGTTGAACTTAGTTCCTCCACATATTGAATATGCGCCCATGTTATAAAACACTATCAGATCATCCAAATGAAGCTCCGGCAGTTTTATGTCAATGGCCACTGCATCAAGTGAGTCACAACTTGGTCCATAAATAGTTGATTCACAAATTTGACAAGATTTTTCTTCAACCTGACGTAACAATGGCTTAATACCCACAAAACAACTATTGTAAAGTGTTGGCCTAAATGATCCATAAATCCCTTCATCAATCCAGTACTCTGTTTTCTCACCTCTAACTCTTTTACCAATCACATGAGTGACTAATGCAAAGGCCGTTTCTGCAAAAAACCGCCCTGGCTCTGCAAATATTGTTAAATTAGGCAAGGGAAAATAATCTTGGACTGCTTCTTTTACGACACTAGCTATTTCCTCGAACAATGGTGTCGATCTAAATCCTCCACCAATGTTTAAAATTTGCATTTTAGGCATTCGAAGATGATCAGCAACATCAAACACGGTCCTAGCAGCTGCAATCGCCTCGCGATAAATGCTGGGATCTTGTGCTATAGATCCAACGTGAAATGAAACGCCGACAACTTTTGGCCCGACCCCATTACAAGCGTAATGCAGTAGTGGCTCAACTTCTTCTGGTAACACGCCGAATTTTTTCCCCAGGGGACGTAACGAGCCACTATCACTAGGGGCTTTAATTCGGAGCAACAAATGACATTGTGGGTGCCATTTCTTGATCTTGTCAATTTCAAATGTAGAATCAAAAGTTGTGAGATTGACCCCGACTTTGGCGGCGTACTTGATGTGGGAAATAGCTTTGCATGGGTTAGCAAATATGATTTGCTTTGGGCTAATTCCGAGATTTAAGACGGTCTCTATTTCTAGTTGGCTAGCACAATCAAAATTTGCACCCAACTTGGCTAGTTTAGTAAGAAGTGCAGGTTCAGTGTTGCATTTCACAGCATAGAAAGGTTTTATATTTGGAAAAGAATGGTTCCATGTGTCCATAAGTCTTTCAATTATATCCAAATCAAGTAGATAAAATGGCTGGCCAGCTTCATGGTTCTCTGCAATTGAACGGATTAAATCTGGCATCCCATCTTTTGGTATTTTGTGAACATGACTCTTACCAAGAGCTGTAGACAATAACATGATCAAGAAATATAATAAAAAGGAAGAGAAATATTTTTTTAGGCTGAAAATATGAAGTAAAAGTATAAGAGCACTGGAAGTTAGCGTCTCCTCTCTCCTTTATATTGAAAGCCAATGCCTAAAATATCTCATATTGTATTAACGTTCCAAGATTATCACTTAATTGAAATTTTAACAAATTGAATACATCCACGAGCATCTCGAGGTGAATGACGTCGTAATCGCACCTAAGTGAAATAATATCGTCTTTATTTTTTTGGTAGCGTTAGGTGATCAGATAGAGTTTTTGGCTTATTTTATAGAAAACCAAATAATTAAAAAAAGTGAGAATTTTTTTGAACGTTTTATATTGAGTAAAATATATTATGACACGTGGCAGTCTAAGAAAGGGATACGTGAAGCCCAAGATAGAGAGATGACTGAAGACTAAAGACAATTGTTTCGTTTGTCACCGGGAAGAATAATGTTCATAAAGATGTGATAAATGCTTCTCCCGGTAGCATTCAATAGAGAATATTCATAGCATTAAGAGCAGTTATCCGTTACAAGCAATTTGACGTTTATGTTCACCGTTATATCTCCATAAATGTCCTTCATAATTGACATTAAAGAAGGGCACGACCCTAGGACTTTCTTCATAGCTATAAATAGTAAGCTCAGTTGTCATTGTAGGGGGAGGGGCGAATTTTCTGGCAAACTTATACTACATTTTATACAAAGCTCAATCCAATTTTATCTTCTGATTTCTCGATACTTTTGTTGCTGGGCTCGGAAACTGTTTACCCTAAACTACGGGTAACAATTGAATTTGTACGTGGTATTAAGGATATGTGACTTGGCCTGACACAATTAAAGAATAAATGATAAAATAAAGGCTGAATTAAATAAATGAAAGAATAAAAAACCGCCAAAAGTTGAGTAATTTTGCTGTGATGGGATGAACAATAATGAAATAAGTATCTTATGAAGAAGATAGTCAAAATATGTTAACAGTTATATTGGTCGTATGTCGTCCCGTCTACAATAGGGTTGAATCTTTATATAGGAGGAGAAAAGAATCCTATACAAGGTAAAAAACCTAATTACAGGGTAAAAGATCCCTAAAATTATTAGGTTCAACGTCTTTGCTGATTTGGGCCGTGATTCCCGCCGAGATATGTACATGACACGAGATTTTCGGCCCTTCCGTTATGCGAATCTGATATTTTTACCATAAGATGCTTTATCCAAACCGGTCCCGGCTACCTCATCTCGAATACTTTGACTTCGAACTTTATCTCGATGACGCCTGACCTCGAGCTTCCCTTCTCGAAGTGCTGGTCTCGATCCATAGGAGACCATCCTTAAGTTGCATCGATGATCGTAACCCAAGACTAGTGTGCTCGATCATATCCGACCCCATACAGATAGTCCCCTCGTTTTTTGGAGAGTAATGACAAGAAACGATATGAGCCGCCACTTTTCAAGATTAGGTTAATTGAGAACATATTTATCGATACAACACGAAGTTCGAAGTGTCAAATCAGATAACCTATAAACGTCTTGCTGATGGATGACGGCAGCATGATGACGCACGTGGCCAATATCAAAAAAGGTCCTTTCGTGTCCCAGCTGGCGACAAACCCTGCAACTTCTGCAAATACTAATTAATGATTTCCCATCTTGTGTTTCGAACCGCCGCTTTTGAAACGCATAAATAGCCCCTTCATTCTTCAAGTTCCAAGTTTTGCGCCGTCTGAGTCTCAAGTCTCTATATTTGTGTTCTCCAAGTAACTTCCCTTTTTTCACTCCAATTTGCTCGCTTTTCATCTTTTATCTCCAATGGCAAAAACATCCAAATCCATTCCTCAGAAACAGCAAACCTCTTCTTCTCAACCTTCTGAAGAGGTTGAGCCTGTCGTTGTTGAAGAAACTTCGACAAAGCCTCCTCTTAAAGCTTTCGTACCGGTCGGATGCCCAACCGGCTCCGACTTTAAAGTAGAGAAGGCCTCTTCTGTACCGGGCCGTGGTGAATCGGGCGCCAGATACATAAGCTTGATTACGGGCAAAACCATAGAGAGGGTGAAAATAGATTGTAACTGGACTAACAAAGATGTGGTAGTTCACTCTCAGAATGAGGCAATTACCACCCACGTGGAGGGTTACTTGAGTGTTTACACTTACCCCTTCACGTTGGGACCTTTGGACCTCATCATTGTCGCCTTTTGTAAAAGGTACAATGTTATTTTGGGGCAGATTCATCCCTCCGTTTGGCGGATAGTTCTTCTTTTCCGCTTTTTTGTGATCAAGGTCGATGGACATCCTTTCACCATCATCACCTGCTACGCCTATACAGTCCCCGAATTTTTCGAGGGGGACTAATAAAACTCGCTCCTCGGGCAAGCAAAGCCCCGTTTTCAAGCATCGATGAAGACAAGGACAGGGGCTGGATGAGCCGATTTGTCCGAATAAGAACATCGGACCTGATCCCTGCCGAAGATATGTCGTTCCCCGAAAGGTGGAACATGAATCGTAAGAATCACTTTCCTATCGTAATTCGTTTGTTGTCTCTCGTTTGTTATGTAGCTTATTTTGTAAAATGTAGCTGTTTCCCATCCACCGGCTGCGATTCAACATTTGAAAAAGTGGGTCCGAAAGGTGGTAGCCCAAAGGACTTACTCAGAACGCGCCTGGCGTGAAATATCGAAGGGCCTTTGGGAGGCCAAAAATCATGGTGAGCTCGATAATATTCATCTTTCTTACTTTAAGTGATCGGTGCTGCCATTAATTAATTTCCCCCTTTCTTCATAGGTCTATTGAAGGACGCTGAATTGAGGCCGGCATCCATCGGTAGAGAAGTTTCCTGCCCTCCCCCTGCCTCGGAGAAAGAGGGATAGAAAAAGAGAAAAGAAGTCCCCGGTTCCTCAGAGCCTGAGAAAAGGAGGGTTAAAAAGAAAAGCATAGCTCGTAGGGTTAAAATTGCTGACCTGGCTATTCGGCTGAGTGACGACTCCGAGGAAGATAGAAACCTTAATACTTTAAATAATGAATCATCTTGGACAGTCCCCGAGCCAACAGTCGAAGAAGCTTGTACCCCTCGAGTAGAGGATCTCGAGGTAGGGACGAGGACCGGGGTATGTGCCGATGCAGGGGAGGCAGTACAAGGAATCTCGGACCTCCCAGAGACAATGGACTCTCCCTCCTTTTAGGAGGCTACCCTTAATGAAGCCCAGGCCCCAAGGACGCACACGCCGAGCAAAGGCCCGGTATCGGCAAGAGCCTTTGAAGAGTTCTTCGATGGAGTGCCATCGGCTGATACATTCGGGCTCGAAGTGCCGACAAGGAGTCCTCCCGCCGAGACAAGCGGGGTGTCTATCGGTCTCAAGTTAGTTGATAGATTTCCCGCTCCAAGCTCCAATCCTGATCGGAAGAGGGTAGTAAAGTTCACCATTCCCGAAGATGTTAGGGCTTTGGCTGTGCCCTTAGGCGTGGCTAGCTACCTTCGTTGTTTGGTGACCGAAGAGGATCAGGCTGTAATGGATGCGGTGGACGAGGCCTGTTTGTTCAACGAAGCTCAACAAGCGGCAAATAAGGTAAAATTCCTCATAGGTTATATTTGGTGTCCATTATCTTATTCTTAGACTCGTACTGACTATTTTATTTTTTCCTCACACCTTGCAGTCTTCGATGCTTCATCACGAGGCGTTCCTTCGTCAAAGGGAAGAAAAGGCACGGCGCCAGTGGCTCGAGGGGGAGATGTCGACTCTTCGAGCCGAGCTGGAATTCGTGCATAAAGAGAACGACAAAACACTCGACCAGCTGGGGCAGCAGATTGATCGAGTAAATCAACTTTGGTCCGTAGTGAGCGAGGCCAAGGCAGAAACCGATGAATGGAGAGCCAAGGCCGATATATTGACTTCGGAGAAGGAAACCCTCCGTGCTCGTGTAGTACCCTTGGAGGAGCAACTTTCGGAGGCACAAGAGAAAATCGGGGTTCTGACCAAGAGCACCGATTCACTTCAGTCCCAAGTTGAGGCGCTCACTCTGGATCGGGATGTCCTGGTAAACGAGCTGCAATCAGTAAAGTCCGAGATTGCCACGTCCAAAGCCGACGCAATGACCTGATAGCTCAATACAGAGCTGATGCTGAGGCCGCCCAAGAGCAATCAAAGATTTTGGTCGAATACACCAAGTGCCAGACCCGTCTCTCCGTCCTATCTTCTGAGGTCGATGAAGCAGCAAAGATCGAAGCCGAAGCAAGGAGGCGGGCCTTCCCTGAGGAAGAAGAAGATGATTCTGACTGATGTTGCCTGTAAAATGATATGGCCTTTTTGTAACATACTTTAATTTGCACATATAAAAGAATTCCTTTTTTTGTCTAACTTTGGTCTAAAGTTTTCATATCTCGCAAATTTTTCTGCTTTAGCTAGGATTTATTTCACTATATATTTTCTTCCTCCATGGCCGATCGAATAAGGCCCACACCTCGAGGGGACCTTGGTCCGTTAAGGAATTGAATCCGTCTTGACAGGTTCTGACCCGATTCGGCCTTAGCTTTTATGAATTCGGAGTTGCCTTAATAGGCTTCGTTTTTCCCCGAACTTTATTAGTTCGATGTGGCCTTGGCCTATTAGGAAATCGGGAACATGTCTTAGCAAATTTTGTTCCCCTTTGAACTTTAATGACTTGATTTGGCCTTAGCCATTTTAAAGAATCGAGGTTTTGCCTTGACAAGTTTCAGTCATCCTCGAATTTCGCTTGGTTTGGCCTTAGACTTTTATAAATTGGGGTTTGCCTGAGTTGGCCTTATTTCCCTTCGAGTTTTGTTAACTCAATACGGCCTTGGCCTTTTAATCAAATTTGGGATTTGCCTTAATAGGTCTTACTCCCCTCAGAATTTGGGGTAAACATTTGAACAATGTTAGGTTTTGATGATGTTATGAAAATCAAAGAGGCCCTTAGGCTCAGAAACAGAATATCGGTGCCAAATAAACTTTATTAGCATTCATACGCTTGTACAACTTCGCTTAAGGGGAAGATCGATCTATTTGGGCACGGTACTTTCGACCGTTTGACCCTTACATTGATTCCTAATGATTTGCGTGAAGTCCCCTTGAATTTGAAGTAGCTAAGCAAAGATTCGAAGTAGACAAGCAATCTCCAGATATTCAAGGTCGATCGAAGTTGTGCACCAAATATCATTATCTTCGATGAGCGATCGATCTAAGTTAGCACGACTCCTGGTTGCCTCATTAAAAACCTTGCCGTAAAACCCAATTTGGGACAAAACCGGTCGAAGGATAAAAGAATGCAACGCGTGCTTTCAGTCTTAGTGTCTCGTGTTTCCTGGCTTGAAGTCACTCTATTCGCTACCTGCAGATGTTAGTATCATAAAACAAATAAAATGAAAAAAATGAAATTTATTACCTTAACAATAATATCGCTTCAGGTGGCTCACGTGCCAATTGTTTGGCAGTTGCTTGCCATCCATAGTTCCGAGCTTGTAAGATCCCTTTCTGGTGACCTTTACGATAGTATAGGGCCCTTCCTAGTTCGGTCCTAGTTTTCCTTCGTTTGGATCTCGAGCGTTGGGTGTAATTCTTCTGAGTACCAAGTCCCCAATGTTGAAGTATTGGAGATGGGCTCTCCGATTGTAATACCTTTCAATTTTTTGTTTCTGCGCTGCCATCCGAACAAGGGCCGTTTCCCTCCTTTCATCCAAAAGTTCCAGGCTGATGTTCATAGCTTCCGGTTCGATTCCTCGGTTGTGTTTCGGAACCTGATGCTCGGCCTGCCTACCTCGATCGGTATCAGTGCTTCAGCATCGTAGACTAGGGAGAACGGAGTGGCCCCGGTGCTGGTTTTCTCGGTTGTGCGATATGCCCATAGAACCTCGGGCAGCATTTCCCTCCATTTTCCTTTTGCATCGGCTAACCTTTTCTTCAGGTTTTGAATTATAGTCTTGTTGGTTGACTCGGCTTGACCGTTGCCGCTGGGGTGATACGGAGTTGACAGTATTCTCTTGATCTTGTTGTTTTCGAAGAACTTTGTTATTTTATTGCTGACGAATTGTTTGCCATTATGGCATACGACTTCTGAGGGCATCCCAAACCGGCAGATAATATGGTCCCATATGAAGTCAATTACTTCCTTTTCCCTGACCTTTTCGTAAGCCTGTGCTTCCACCCACTTGAAAAAGTAGTCAGTCATAAAAAGAATAAATTGAGCTTTACCTGGTGCACGAGGGAGAGGGCCGACTATGTCCATTCCCCACTTCATGAACGGCCATGGCGATAGGATCGAATGCAATGTCTCTCCGGGCTGGTGAATCATCGGTGCGTGCCGTTGGCATTTGGTGCACTTGCGTACGAACTCCTTCGTATCTTTCTCCATGTCGATCCAATAATAACCGGCCCAAATTATTTTTCGACCAAGGATTCGGAGCCGGAGTGATTGCCGCATGCGCCTTTGTGTATCTCCCTTAAGATGTATTCGGTGTCACCGAGCCCGATGCATATGGCGAGGGGACCTACGAATGTCCTTCTGTATAGGGTTCCGTCGCCGGCCAAAAAAAGTCGGGCTGCCTTCGTGCGTAACGCTCTTGATTCTTTGGGATTCGCTGACAGCTTACCTGAACTGAGATATTCTATGTATTTGTTCCTCCGATCCCAGGTCAAGCTTGTTGAGTTGATTTAGGCATGGCCTTCTTCCACCACCGACCTCAATAGTTGCACGACCCTTTCAGAATCGATCTCTTCATCTTCGACCGATGACCCTAAGTTGGCGAGGGCATCGGCCTCACTATTTCGCTCCTGTGGTATGTGCTGTAGGGTCCATTCTTTAAACCTATGTAGTGTGACCTGAAACTTGTCCACGTACCTTTTCATGCGCCCCTCTCTGACCTCGAACGTCCTGTTTACTTGGTTGACTACGATGAGGGGATCACATTTGGCCTCGATTATCTCTGCCCCCAGGTTTTTTGCCAACTCTAAACCTGCAATCATAGCCTCATATTCTGCTTCGTTGTTAGTCAATTTTATAGTCTTAATAGACTGTCGAATTGTTTTCCCAATCGGGGGTTTAAGTACGATACCAAGCCCCGATCCCTTCGAATTAGAGGCGTCGTCTGTGAACAAAGTCCACACTCCCGAAGGAGTCCCCGATTCGGTCATTAGTTCTCTCTCGACCTCGGGAATAAGCGATGGCGTAAAGTCGGCAACAAAATCTGCTAACACTTGAGACTTGATCGAGGTTCGAGGTCGATATTCAATATAGTACCCGCTTATCTCGATTGCCCATTCGGCCAGTCGACCTGATAGCTCAGGTTTGTGCATAATATTCCTAAGGGGATAAATTGTCACTACACATATGGGGTGGCATTGGAAATAGGGTTTTAGCTTCCTAGAAGCACTTAATAAAGCGAGTGCTAACTTTTCCAAATGTGGGTACCTAGGTTCAGCCTCACCTAGTGTTCTACTGACGTAGTAGATGGGAAATTGTGTACCTTGTTCCTCTCGGACCAAGACCCCGCTCACCGCTACTTCTGAAACAGCAAGGTAAAGGTATAATTGTTCACCCGTTTTTGGCGTATGCAGCAAAGGCGGACTGGAGAGATATCTTTTAAGCTCTTCTAATGCACGCTGACATTCTGGACCCCACGAGAATTCATTCTTCTTTTTCAGCAAGTTGAAGAATTGATAGCTCATGTCGGATGACCTCGAGATGAATCGGCCCAGGGCTGCTATCCGACCTGTCAGTTTCTGCACAGCTTTCACACTGTCTACAATCGTTATGTCTTCGAGGGCTCTGATTTTCTCGGGGTTGATTTCTATTCCTCGGTTCTAGAACATGAAACCAAGGAATTTTCCCGAACCCACTCCGAATGCACACTTCTCTGGGTTCAACTTCATGTTGTACCTTTTTAGTCCATCGAATATTTCCTGCAAATGACTCAAATGGTCCTCTGCTCGTAGGGATTTAACTAACATGTCATCAATATAAACTTCCATTGTTACTCCTAGTTGTTTTTCGAACATCTTATTTACTAGGCGTTGGTAGGTAGCCCCTGCGTTTTTCAGCCCGAATGGCATCACGTTATAGCAATAAGTGCCATACTTAGTGATGAAGGATGTCTTTTCTTGATCATCCTTATCCATTTGTATCTGGTTGTAACCAGAGTAGGCATCGAGAAAACTAAGAGTCTCGTGGCCAGCGGTAGCATCGATCATGCGATCGATGTTGGGCAAGGGAAAGGAGTCTTTGGGGCACGCCTTGTTTAGATCTTTATAATCTATGCACATTCTAATCTTATTTCCCTTTTTAGGAACTACAACTACGTTTGCTAGCCACTCCGGGTATTTAACTTCCCGTATGGACCCTATATTCAAAAGTTTAGTTACCTCGTCCTTGATGAATGCTTGCTTGATTTCACACTGAGGCCTCCTCTTTTGCTTGACCGGCCGGAATTTTGCGTCAATGCTCAGCTTATGAGTTGTAATTTCCGGCGGTATCCCTGTTATGTCAAGATGGAACCAAGCAAAAGAATCTACATTAGCTGAAAGAAATTTAATTAATTTGGTCCTGAGCTCGGGGCTTAAGCCCGAACCCAAGTATACCTTTCGATCAGGCACGTCGCTTCGGAGTGAAATCTGTTCGAGCTTCTCGACCGTCGATTTGGTCGCATCGGACTCGTCGGGACCGATAAATAACCGGGGAACCCCATAATTGTCAACTTCGAGTTGATCCTTCTCACCCCTCGTTTGTTGAAGGTGGTGTCTGTGATTGCTATTGGGTCTTCTGGGAAGGAGCAGTCATCTTTGGCACGGTCTCTTCCACTGCGAACATCTCCCTCGCAGCATGTTGTTCTCCGTAAACAGTTACGACCCCATCAGCCGATAGGAATTTCAACATCTGGTGCAATGTCGAAGGTACAGCTCCGATGTAATGAATCCAAGGCCTCCCGAGCAAGGCTTTATATCTCATGTCGCCTTCGACCACGCAAAACTTCGTTGCCCGAACAGTACCGGCGGTGTTCACCATCAACGTTATTTCCCCTTTGGTTGTCTCACATGCCATGTTGAAACTATTGAGGATCCGAACTTCGGGAATGATCTGGTTTGTCAATCCGAGTTGCTCGATGACCCACGACCGAATTATATTAGCTGAACTACCGGGATCGACAAGTACACGCTTCACCGGGGTTTTGTGTACGAGCATCGATATCACCAAGGCATCGTTGTGGGGCTGTATGACCCCTTCTGCATCTTTATTGCCGAAGCATAAAGCTCCTTCCGCCGCATAATCCCGAGTGAGCTTTTCTCGGGTGATAGATATCTTGGTACGCTTTAACACCGGGCCTTGGGGTGTATCTACCGCTTCGATTATCATGTTGATCGTGTGCTGAGGCTTCTCCTGATTTGTTGGCCTGTTTTTGTTCCCGTAATGGTTCTTGGCCCGGTCGCTTAAAAACTCTCGAAGGTGCCCGTTTTCGAACAACCGTGCTACTTCTTCCCTCAGTTGTCGGCAATCTTCCGTCTTATGTCCATGTGTACCATGGTACTTACATATTAAGTTGGGGTCTCTCTTGGCCGAGTCCGATTGCAGCGGCCGAGGCCATTTGGTATCTTTAATGCGACCAATGGCGGATACGAGAGTCGCTGAATCGACGTTGAAGTTGTACTCGAACAGTCGGGGTGCTTCTCGGTGACCAGCGGCTCTTTCGAATTTATTTCTCGGCAGCGGTCCTCGGTTTCTTCGATTAGGATCGTTCCTCCGATCCTGTCTCGGAGACCCTTGTCTTCCCGGGATGGCCCTTCGATCGCTAGGATACGGTCGATGTCTGTCTCTGTTTGACCTTGGCTCTTGGTAATAATCTCTTTGAGTCCGGTCATGAGTTCTGATAGGGTAAGCGGATCCCAAGGGGGCTCCAAGCTGATCATCTTCGACCTTGATTTTCGATTGATACCGATTGTGTATATCCGCCCAAGTGGCAGCCGGGGTATTCGTTCAAGATCTGCTTAAGCTGTTGAGAAGCCGTTGAACTTCTGGCGTTGAGCCCTTGAGTGAAAGCTTGCACGGCTCAATCATCGGTGACCGGTGGTAGGTCCATTCGTTCCATTTGAAAGCGAGATACAAATTCCCTCAGCATCTTGTTATCTCTTTGCCTGACTTTAAATAAGTCTGATTTCCGTGTTTCGACTTTAATGGCACCTGCATGAGCTTTGACGAAGGTGTCTGCAAGCATGGCAAAGGAATCGATGGAGTTGGGAGGCAGGTTGTGGTACCAAGTCATTGCTCCTTTCGACAAGGTCTCCCCGTCTTCAGAAGAACGGATTCAATCTCGTCATCTTCGAGATCATTCCCCTTTATGGCGCATGTATATGCCGTTATGTGTTCATTTGGATCAGATGTCCTGTTGTACTTGGGGATTTCCGGCATGCGGAACTTTTTTGTTATAGGTTTTGGGGCAGCGCTTGACGGGAAAGGCTTTTGTACGAATTTCTTCGAGTCTAAGCCTTTCAACACCGGGGTGCCCCTGGAATCTGGTCCACCCTCGAGTTATATGTTTCTACTTTCTTGTCGTTGGCTTCAATCTTCTTTTCACCTGATTCAACTCGTTTTGTCAGCTCCTCGAGCATCTTCATGATTCCAGAATTTATCCCCGATCCGCTTTCGTCCGGTTGCGCCGCGGTCGGTTCATTTTTGGGGACAACTCCTCGAGAAGAACCGGCTTCAATCCTGTCCGAAACCTAACTGCGACTTTACAATTGGGCGATGGCTGCTTGCTGGACTTGTAATTTGTCGAATATCATTCTGAGACTGATCCCGTCCCCTTCGTTGTTTTGAGTTCTTGAACGGTGTTCTCTCTGGACACTGTTCGACGGGCCAGAAGTCTGATCCATATCGACCGCCATTTGAGAGTTGGCGTCGATTGGAACTTCATTGCCGAGCGTCACATTGTTGTTTTCGCCCTGGTGGTTGAACTCATCATTGACGAACTGAGGCATGGATTGTGAGTGCAACATGATTATGTTATGTCCTGAAAACAAAAGATTCTGCAAAGAACAAGCGTAAAATAGTGTGTGTGGCAGAAATTTGTATCAAACGGTCACTATTATCCTTAGCCCCACGGTGGGCGCCAAACTGTTTACCTTAAACTACGGGTAACAATTGAATTTGTACGTGGTATTAAGGATACGTGACTTGGCCCGACACAATTAAAGAATAAATGATAAAATAAAGGCTGAATTAAATAAATGAAAAAGTAAATAAACCGCCAAAGTTGAGTAATTTTGCTGTGATGGGATGAACAATAATGAAATAAGTATATTATGAAGAAGATAGTCAAAATATGCTAACTGTTATATTGGTTATATGTCGTCCCGTCTACAATAGGGTTGAATTCTTTATATAGGAGGAGAAAAGAATCCTATACAAGGTAAAAAACCTAATTACAGGGAAAAAGATCCCTAAAATTATTAGGTTCAACGTCTTTGCTGATTTGGGCCGTGATTCCCGCCGAGATATGTACATGCCACGAGATTTCCGGCCCTTCCATTATGCGCATCTGATATTTTTACCATAAGATGCTTTATTCAAAGCGGTCGCGGCTACCTCATCTCGAATACTTTGACTTCGAACGTTATCCCGATGACGCCTGACCTCGAACTTCCCTTCTCGAAGTGCTGGTCTCGATCCACAGGAGATTGTCCTTAAGTTGCACCGATGATCGTAACCCAAGACTGGTGTGCTCGATCGTATCCGACCCCATACAGAAACCTTATTCCCGAATTGTTGTTTTTGTTGTTTCTTCTATGTCTTAAGGCTAAGTATTGCGCAACTCTTCAATTATTAATTTATTTCAGAATCAGATTAATTCACTTATTTGAAAAACACGTATAAATTCAATTGTACCGTTTTATGGGTAAACACATTTCTTTCTAAATTTCCAGTTCTAGATTAATTGATTGTTTAATTTTTTAAAACTTTATTAATCTCAATGTTATAGGGCTTACATCAAGGGCCGTAGAGCTAGAGTTTAGGTTATGGGTTAAGGGCTTAAGGCAGATTCAATAATTTTGATTCAAATTATGTATTTGTCTTAAAAATTTACGTATTAAACGAGTAAAAATTATTAATTTAGAATCTATATCTATATATTATTAAAAGGAGTGAAAAAAGTCTCCTTCTTAAGCTAAGTGGCAACATAGAAAAAAGCCACATGGTATAAGAAGTTAATAATTAGTTATTGATTATTGTTTTTCAATTTAAATATTTATAAAATAATAAAAATATTGTATAATAAAAAACAAAAATTAAAAAAATTGTCCATTCAAATTGGAGAGTAGTTTCAAGTTGGAGTTTTAAATTATTTTAAAACAAAAAACAAAAATTAGAAAAAATAAAAAGCTACCAATTCAAAATTTCTTTGTTTCTCTAATAATTGTTGTTTTTATTTTTAAAAATAAAATTTTTATTTATTTAGAAAATATTATTGAGAATAATATAATAAAATAAAAAATAAAAAAAGTTATCTACTATTATATTATAAAAAGAAAAGTAGAATACAAAAATTTAAGTAATGTAATATGCAAATAAAAATTTCTATTAACAATGCAATAATACTAAATATTGGATAATATAATAAAGAAAAATACAGAACAAAAAAGTTATTCGGTGCCTGTATAACTTTTTTTAATTTAAAAGAGATTTTATTTCTTAAAATTCAGATAATATTATTGAGATCATTAGAATAAAATTTAAAATAAAAATATATTTCAAGAGTAATAAAATATATATCTTCTATTATATTACAAAAAAGTAGTAGACAATAATATTAAATAGAGTAATATGCTAATACAAATTTCTATTAACAATGTAAAAATACTAAATATTGGATAGTATAATAAAGAAAATATAGATAAGAAAAGTTATTCAATGATTATATTAATTTAATATAGATTTTTTTTGTTAAAATTCAGATAAATTTATTGACAACATTAGAATAAAATTTAAATTAAAAAATATTTCAAGAGTAACAAAATATATATTTTCTATTATATTACAAAAATAAAGCGAGCAAGCAAAAAAATTAAACAAAATAATGTTAACAAAAAGTTTTATTAAAAATTTAAAAATACTAAACATTGAATAATAGCATAAAGAAAAATATAGAATAAAAAAAGTTATTCAATAACTATATAAGTTCCTTTAATTTAATAGAGATTTCATTATTTGGTATATTATATTGACAAATAAGATGACAATTAAAATTTATTAAAGCAATACGATTTAATATGTTCAAATAAACCTGATCACAATTTAATTTAATTAATTATTTTATTATATTGACTGCCTATTATATGAATACGACTACTAGTTTAATAATTTAAGATGAAAGGAGGTAGCATCCAAGTGAAAGGACATAAGGTGTCGCATTTTCAGGAACGACCCTCTATATTTGTATTAGGAGAGTATTCTCTTTCGTCCCCTTTAATTGACTTTTTAATATTTTTTTATGATTTATCATATTTAATTTTATCAGATATAAAAAAAATTAATTTTTTTTAATTTTTCCTTGAAGTAAGAAGCCTAAAAATATTTATTGTATTTTGAATTAAAAAAATTAAGATTACTATAATTAATTTTATTATTTACTAATATTAAAAAATGAATACTTTAATATATGTTAACACAACCGGGAGTATATTTCATACAGCGACACCCCCACGTGCATTTATCAGCATGTCAGTAATACTTGTCGTCCTCATTATTGTTTTTGGATATCTTACAGTTGGATACATGTTTTCTTTATCACTGTCGGTTCACGTTTTTTTAAGTGTGTGTACTAAGTGGCAAGCAATTAAAAAAGAAACACTGTTGACGTATCAATTTGATAATTGTTTATCCGTAAAACGATACAATTGAATTTATACGTGATTTCTAAATAAGTGAATTAATTCGATTTTAAAATAAATAAATAATTAAAGAGTTACGCAATACTTAATCTTAAGATATAGAAGAAATAGCAGAAACAGGAATTCCGGGAATAAGGTTTTCGAGTATAACAACAAAAGAATAGAGAAATCAAAAAATAAAATTGGATTGAGCTTTGCATAAAATATAGTATAAGTTTGCCAGAAAATTCCCCCTTACAATGACAATTGAACTCACTATTTATAGCTACGAAGAAAGTCCTAGAATCATACCCTTCTTTAATGTCAATTATGAGAGGCATTTATGGAGATGTGACGATGAACATAAATGCCAAATTCCTTGTAACGGATAACTGCTCTTATTATGAATATTCTCTATTGAATGCTACCGGGAGAAGAGCATTTATCACATCTTTATGAACATTATTCTTCCCGGTGACAAACGAAACAGTTGTCTTCAGTTTTCAGTCATCTACCTGTCTTGAGCTCCACGTATCCCTTCTTGGACGGCCACGTGTCATAACATATTTTACCCAGTACAGATAGTCCCCCTGCTTTCCGGTGACATAATTTTGTGTTACCAGAAAGTTGGTAGAAACACTTTTTTGGTGGGAAGTATTATAATTCCCTGTGAAGGCTTCTGACGGTTGATCAGACACGCATGTCTCTCCGCATTTAATGCCCCAAACACATGTCTTCCCATGATTCAACACATATTTTACCGATTATCGAGGTAATCCTTGCCATGAATATAGCCACCAAAACTTTTACTTATACGTATCAGCTTCCACCCTTATATTTCATTGTTCGAACTTCTTTCATTTCTTCGTCTTTTTCCTAATTCTCTTCAAACGAAAAACCCTTTCTTTCCTATAATGGCTTCTTCTTCAAAATGTACCGGTTCCTCAAAAAGCAAAAATAAAGTCGAGGACTTTGCTCCTCCAACAGTAGGCTCCATCATCCCTAGAAGTCTTATTAACATAAAAGACTTCGAAGAGAAATTTCCTACTGCTAATTCTCGTACATGGGCCGTTAGCAGGTATCCTTCTTCCATACATCCTTCAAACATTCCTGCTGTGAAGGAAGACTGTCAATGCCATGATTAGAAATTATCGCTCCTGATCTATCGAAGCGAGTCACCCTTCCCAAGGAGGCTTTTGCATATGTTTTCACGTATCCCTTTACTTTGGGTGCGTTTTCTTTGAGCGGAGAGCTTGACTCCATGATTGCGAATTTTTGCCTCCGTTACCAGGTACGTTTGGCACAAGTAAGTCCTTCTGTGTGGAGGACGGTTGCTCGCCTTCGGCGTTTGTGCCAGGAAACTAGAGAGGAACTATCCTTAGCTCACATGATGAACCTTTATTCTCCCAAATCTTTCGCTGGGGAGTGATAAACCTCTGCAAGCGTGGTCACCATGCTTTATTGTATAGCATGGATGATGATAACGACCGTGGGTGGATGGAATAGTTCGTTGCAATTGCCATCGACGATATCATTTCGGCAACGGCTTCATCCTTTCCGGCCGCTTAGAACTGCACTCGTAAGCTTTTTGTTTAGTATTTCCTTTTACTAAAAAATTTTAATGGTCATATTGATCTTGCATCCTTCGTTTGTTTTAGCAACTCAATGGGTCCTACGATGATTGAAGATTTGGATCGGTAGGTACAAAAAATCTTGGACATTACGACGCCGGAGACTCGCTTGTGAAAAGAACTGGCCCCTAAATATGGGTGGAAGGCCAAGAATCATGGTAATTCCAAATCATCTTGTTTCAGTTTTTCATGTAAAGAACTCGATTAATCTCTCCTAACCTATTTATGAAATTAGGTCTACTCGCGGGCTATACTGTTCCCTAGGAGGATGTCTTGGCTGACCCTGCTGATGCGGCGAGGCTGCTTCAGGAGACACTTACTCGAACAGGTGACTCCGGGCCTGCTTTGAGAGCAAATGCTTCTTTTCGGAGTCCCCGGCTGGAAGACAAACAACCAAAGAGAAGACACTCCTCTACAGCTGGGGAAAAGAATAAAAGGGCACGAAACGATGCCCCCGAGTCATCTCCGGTAGCGATGGTGATTGGCCCTCCTTCCCTGCCGGTCATAGACACCATGATGATTGATGATGATGAAGAAGCTAGTGATGAGGAAGCTTCTCTACATAGAAGACGACGATCCTCATCATCTCAACAGGATGCTCAACCTGTTGAGAGAGTTACACCAACCGAGGACGATGTCTCGTCACTTCGGGGAGAATTTGATTTAGTAGATAATGTCGACTTCCGTTTTCGCCCCCCAATTGTTGTGTCTGATACTACGGAGCTGAATACCAGACCCTTGTCGTCTTTGGTTGGCGAGCATCCAACAACCAGCACTGCACTTGACGCAGTTGTTTCTTACTTTTCAACTCCATCAGCTTCATCTCCATGTTCACCAACACCAGCAACTGCTACATCACCTCCGCCGGTTGTGTCTGACCACGAAGAAGATGTCCCTCTTCCACAGTCCCCAATTCATGGGAATTTGGGGCAAAATTATGATGCCCCTTCTGAAGATCCACAAAGGAGGAGCAACGTTACTCTTTCGGTCTCTATAGGATGCAGCTTGCTATCCTGGCCGGTGGAGCTTGCTAATTATCTGAAGCCTTTGGCTTCAGAGAAAGATTGGGAAAAGATTCAAGCACTCTCGGGAGAGTGTTTTTGTTAAACAATGCTAAGCATAATGCCGCAGCAGTACATTCCTTTCTTCCTTTATTACTTCTTCTATTTTTGGATGAACATCTCCTGAATTTTACCCTTGTTACTTTGTAGGCCAACTTTCTTTCTTCCGAGGGCCTTCAGAGGTTGATACGAGGAAAAGAAGAGATTATCTCCGCACGGGATCAGCTTTTGGCAGAGAAGGAGCAACAAGTCGCTCGCCTTTCGAAACTGGAAGTCAAAGCGGCTGAGGCTGTTGTATTGGAAGCTCGTTTGCGGCAGAATGAACAAGAAGTAGTAACCCTTAGCCAAGAGATTTTCTCTCTGAGAGTTAGATTTGACGAAGCCAGGGCTAAATGGGTTGAAGTCCAAAACGCCATTCATGCTGCAACCGAACGTGAGGCTGCCTCCACTGAAACAGTGATTAACTTAGAGATATCCTTGAACTCCAAAATTAAAGAGCTTGCTGCAGTGGGAGCGACACACGCCCAACTGGAAGAGAAGTACAGGAAAACTATCGAGCATAATAGACTCTTTAGTCCAACTGTCTGCGACCTTGATGTCAGCCTCAAATCTGCTAGATCCGTCGGGGAAAACCTTTCTGCCAACGTGACCCAACTCAAAGAAGAACTCAAGCGGCGAGCGGCTTCCCTCGTTGTTGAAAAACTTATTCCATGTACGGCATGAGGAGAAAAACCTTGGAAGAGGCCAAAGTTGGTGTCATGGATTTTGATGCTGAAATTGCTAAGGCCTGCGAGCTTGAGTTAGCTGCTAAAAGTGGACACCCATCGAGGTCTAATACACCTAGTCCTTCTGGTTCTGGTTATGAGTTTTCGAGAACTAAAGAAGAACCAGAGGATGATGATGCCAAAGGCCAAACTGGTGAAAATGTTGAGCCATCGGTGGATCCATCTACTTCTTCTGGGGGCACGGACACTTCTCTTCCTCCTAGTTCCGGAGACAATGCAGTTTAGCTTTTCTTTTCTTTTTCTAGTTCTCATACCCATGCCATTTTGTCTTGTTTTTGTAAATAAAAACATCTTTTGCTCAAGTATTGTTTGAGTCTTCACATTGTTAGAATATTCATGCAAGCCTTTAATCTTCGCATTTTCTTTAAGAATTTTGTTTAAGAATTTTGCGCAGAATTTTTTGCGTCTTATTATGTAAAACTTTTGGTTGTGTTCTCCCCGAAAGCATTTTTGGCTCCGGGCATCAGCCCTTTTCCGTGAGGGCTTTGATAAGTATTAGCGCAAGTTTTCTTTTTGCTTCCTTTTCGTGTGCGGTTTCGGGTGTATTTTTTCCCGATGGTATTTCTGATTCAGGGCCTAAATTCTTCCAGAATCAACCCTTTAAAGTGAGGGTTTTTATAAGAGAGGGCCCTCTTATGTTTACCATGCTCTTGAAGAGGACGTCTCCTATTCATTACGACACTTCCATTTGAAGTACTTGTTTAACTTTCAAATGACAAGGTTAATTCATCGTTCAAAAAAAAATAAGATAAAAATAAAAGGATTTCATTTTATGCCTTCTATTTTCAAAAAATACATAAGCATTTGCTATGCTGAAAAGAAACTGCCATTACTTGTGGCTAACTTGTACAACTTGTTTCTACGGGGATGTTCGCGCAGTCCCTAGTCCCGATGATGTAATTATACTTCTGGTTTTTCATTCCCGGCCTACGTGGCAATCATTGTTGTCATATCCTCATATCATTTCCCCCAAGTGTTCGAATGCGAATAATGCAAATTGGAACACTGGAAGTCTTGTATCTTCGAAGATTGCACTAATGCATTGCTAGACAATCCTTCACTTGGTAACACACTTTACTTCCCCTTAGGAATTTATGCTATCGAGCTAAGAACTATCTAACAACCCTCTAGTGGTTTGTGCTCATGTATGATCAGATAACCTTTGCTCAATAGCAAACTTAACTTCCCGGTGGGAATTTGCTATAGAGAAAAAGATTATCTAACCATCCCCAAGTGGATATCTACTTGTGTGCCTTGCTATGATAGGTCTTATTGCTGCTTCTTCGTAGTATGCTTTATGTTGCTACCTCGTTAAAAACCTTGTCAGAAAAATCTAATTGGGACAAAAACTGAACGAAGAAAAAAAAAAGTACAACACATACTTTCTGATCGGATAATGTTCATCAGCAATAATATCTTTTGAGGAGTGCCACGTTCCAATTGCCGGGCAACTTCTCTCCATTTTGATTTTCCAATTTGTATGAACCTTTTCCGGTGATAGTTGAAACCCAGTAGGGGCCTTCCCACGTTATACCTAGCTTCTTCGCGTTAGCTCTCGAGTATTGTGAGTTATTTTTTTTGGGACCAAGTCACCTACTTTGAAATAGTGGAGGTTGACTCTTTGATTATAATACCGCCCCATTCCTTGCTTTTGAGCTACCATTCTTACGTATGCAAATTCCCTGCGTTCATCGAGCAGTTCCAAGTTGACAAGCATTGCTTCATTGTTCGATTCTTCTTCTGCCTGGAAGTATCTCAAGGTCGTTTCCCCTACTTCCACCGGAATTAAAGCTTCTGCATCGTACACGAAGGAAAAAGGGGTTTCCCCTGTGCTCGATTTGGCCGTAGTTCAGAATGCCCAAAGAACTCCGGGTAATTCCTCGGGCCAATTTCCTTTAGCCGCTTCCAACCTTTTATTGAGGCTTTCAATAAATACTTTGTTCGTCGACTCTACTTGACCGTTTGTGCTCGGATGATAAAGGGGAAGATGTGATCCTCTTTATTTTCAAATCTTGGAGGAACTTTGTAACTTTTGCGCCGATAAATTGTGGCCCATTATCGTGTGCTATCTCTTTTGGTATTCCAAACCTGCAAATTATATTTTTCCACAAGAAATCCATCACTTCGCATTCTCCGATTTTCTGATAAGGAACTGCTTCCACCAACTTCAAAAAATAGTCAGTTAAAATTAGAAGAAATCTTACCTTTTCGAGAGCCAGTGGTAATGGTCGACGATGTCCATTCCCCATTTCATGAACAGCCACAGAGATAGGACCGAATGTAAAGGTTCTGCCGGTTGATGCACCAGTAGCGTGTAGCGTTGACACTTATCACATTTCCGCACGAAGTGCTTGACGTCTTGTTCCATGCGTGGCCAGTAATATCCTGCCCTTACCAACTTCAAGACCACGGAATCTGCACCCGAGTGATTGCTGCATATCCCTTCATGAACCTCTCTCATGACATAGTTAGTTTCGGACGCTCCTAAGCATCGGGCCAGCGGGCCTTGAAAAGATTTTCTATACAATTGGCCTCCCTTGAAGCTATATCGCGTTGCTTTGGCGCGCAGCGCCCGGGACATTTTGGGGTCTTCAGGTAGCTTCCCATGTTTGAGATAATCGATAATTTCATTCCTCCAGTCCCAGACCAGACTGGTTCAATTTAACTCGTAGTAACCATCTACATCCAGGACTGAGTTCATTAGTTATTCTACCAACCCGGACTCCGATCCCTTTATTTCTTTTGATGACCCTAGGATATGAGTAATTAAACTCTTTTGAAATCGCGCCAGCAGAGCTTGAACCTTTACCACGTATTGTTGCATGTGTTCCTCTTTGGTCTCGAAGATCCCGTAGACTTGATTTACCACCAACAGTGATTCACATTTGATTTCAGTGCCCTTGGAGTCAAGTCCCCGGGCCAACTCGAGTCCTGCAATCAAAGCTTCATACTCTGATTCATTGTTAGTTAAATGGACCGTCCTGATGGCTTGCCTCAGGGTTTCCCCCGAAGGCATTATTAAGACTATACCGAGCCCGGACCCTTTCACGTTGGAAGCTCTGTCCTCGTAAATAAGGTCCAAGCCCCTAATGTCGATCCTGACATTATCATTGCTTCCTTGGTTGCCTAAGGCAATAATCTCAAACTGAAATCGGCCACAAAGTTAGCCAAGACTTGCGATTTAATTGTAGACCTCGGCGTATATTCAATGTCGAACTCACTCATTTCGAAGGCCCATTTGGCCAATCTACCCGAGAGCTCAGTTTTACGGAGGATGTTTCGCAAAGGGAAATTAGACACCACGATTATCGAGTGGCATTGGAAATAGAGCCTCAGCTTTCGAGCGGCGAGTAGGAGAGTTAAGGCCAGTTTTTTCAAATGTGGGTAACGAGTTTCTGCTCCTGTTAAAACTTTACTAACATAATAAATGGGAGATTGCGTACTTTCCTCTTCTCGGACTAAAACTGCACTTACCGCAACTTCCGAGACCGTGAGGTAAACCAGCAATGTTTCCCCTTCTTTTGGTTTTGAAAGCAATGGAGGGCCTGACAAGTACTTCTTTAAATCCCTCAAAGCCTCCTGGCACTCCGAGGTCCATTCAAAATTATTTTTCTTTTTGAGTAGTGCGAAGAAACGATGACACTTTTTTGATGATCGGGAAATGAATCTGCTAAAAGCTGCCAATCTCCCCGTGCCTTTAGACTTCCTTCATGCTTGTAAGTTGGTCGGGGATATCCTCTATGGCCTTGATCTTATCGGGGTTTACTTCAATCCCCTTTTGTGATACCAGAAATCCCAGAAACTTACCAGAGCTGACCCTGAATGCGCATTTCTCGGGATTTAAGCTTCATATTATGCTTCCTCAGAATGTCGAAAGCCTCTTGTAGATGTTTAAGATGATCACCTGCATTGAAGACTTAACGAGCATATTGTCTATAGAAACTTTCATAGTTTTTCCTATTTGATTTTCAAACATTTCGTTCACGAGCCGTTAATAAGTGGCTTCGGCATTTTTCAACCGGAAGGGCATCACATTGTAACAATATATACCAAAACTCGTTATAAACAAAGTTTTTTCCTGATCTTCCGGGTTCATCTTAATTTGGTTGTACCTGGAATAAGCATCGAGGAAACTCATTAACTCATGCCCACCTGTAGCATCAATTATTTGATCGATTTTTGGCAGTAGGAACGAGTCTTTCGAGCACGCCTTATTAAGATCTTTATAATCTACGCACATGCGAAACTTATTGTTCTTTTTAGGAACTACTACTACATTAGCTAGCCAATCTGGATATCTTACCTCCCGGATCAAACCGACGTTAAGTAAGTGGGTTACCTCTTCTTTGACGAATTTATTCCTGGGTTTGGCGATCGGGCGCTTCTTTTGTCTTACCGGAGGTATGTTAGGATCCAAGCTTAACTTGTGTACGACTACCTCTGTCGGGATACCTGTCATATCCTCATGCCACCATGCAAAACAATCGGTGTTAGATTTAAGGAATTTAATAAAGTCGACCAGAGTTCCGGCTGCAGTCCTATCCTAGGTGGAATTTCCTTTCTAGTATTTCCTCGAACAATGCCACTTTCTCCAGCTCTTTCTCTATGGAATTCGTCATATCAGTGTCTTCTGGAACTTGGAAATATCTCAGAACCTGATTATCTTCCGACATCTGGCTAATTTCATCTAGTTCAGAAGTAGGTGCCGGGTCCTGTATTTGCTATGCCATGTGTTCCTTTCCTTTTCTACTGGAGATCGAAACTGCATTCATCTCCCTTGCCACCGGTTGGTCACCCCTTATCTGCTTAATCCCTCGGGGGTGTTGGAAACTTCAGCAATTGATGGTATGTTGAAGGTACAACTTTTATCTCGTGCAACCATGGCCTTCCCATAATGATATTGTATCCCATATCGCCATCTACCACTTCAAAAAGAGTTGTTTTCGTTACTCCTTCAGTGTTTGTGAGTAATAAAATTTCTCCTCGAGTTGTCACACTTGCAAGGTTGAATCCGGCGAGGAGCTTTGTGGCCAGAATAATGCAATCGGTGAGTTTAGCTTGCTCTAATACTTTCTATTGTATGATATTAGCCGAACTCCTTGGATCCACTAAAACGTTTAATCTTAAAATCTAGCACATTTAAAGAAACTACCATGTGTCATTGTATGGTAGCAGCAATCCGTCTGCGTCCTCCTCCGTAAAAGTGATATCGTCTTCCCGAAGCCTTTTGCTATGCGTTATTGATACTTTCGGCTTCTTTGCTGCTGAAAAGGTGACCCCGTTAATCTCGTTCCCTCCGAAGATCATGTTGATTGTTTGACGCAGGGGATCTTCTCCTGCTTTCAAGGGTTCCGCATTGTCTCTTTATGACCATAATTGTTCTTAGCTCGGTCACTCAAGAATTCTCTGAGGTGACCATTTTTTAGTAACGTTGCCACTTTCGCCCAGAGATGTCGACAGTCCCCTGTCCGATGGCCATTCATCCTTTGGTATTCACATCACAAGTTGGGATCCCTCTGGTTAGAATCAGATCTATCGGTCTTGGGAACCGTGCTTCTTTGATGTTTCTCATGGCCGATACCAATTCCACTATACTGATATTGAAGTTGTATTCTAATAATTTGGGTTAGGAAGAATCCCGTGATCCTGCGGCTTCTTTATCCTGCAATGATCGATTTTCCGATCGCGATCGGTCCTTCTGTCGATCGCAAACCTATCCGTTGTCTCGAAACCTCTGCTACGGCCTTTGGTTCGTTCGTAACTCAAAAATCGTCCCCTCGAAGTCCACATGTCTGTGTCATAATCATCCTTTGATTTTTCCTTATTCTTTTCCCTTCCTTGATCGACAATGGAAAACCAACCTGATCATCTTTAATCCTTATTTTTTATTCATACCGATTGTGGACGTCCGCCCAGGTCGCTGCTTGAAACTCGAGTAAGCTCTCTTTCAATATTTGGGAAGCGTCTGAACTCCTCGGATTCAATCCTTTGGTGAACGCCTCATCCATCCATTCATCCAAGACAATCGGGAGCAACATTCTCTCCTTCTGGAATCGAGTAACCAACTCTCATAGCAGCTCGGACTCTCCTTGTGCTATCCTGAATTTGTCGGCCTCTCGGGCCTGTACTTTTCTTTCCCCAGCATGAGCCTTGATGAAATAATCCCCAAGCATTTCAAAAGAATCTATGGAATGCTCGAGTAATAGCGAATACCACATCAAAGGCCCTCCTCGTGAGGGTTCGTCCAAATTTCTTCAGCAGCACGGATTCAATTTCGTGAGAGCTAAATCATTCCCTTTTATCGTTGTTGTGTAGGTGGTAATATGCTCCTAGGGGTCTGAAGTTCTATCATACTTTGGCATTTCAGGCATTTTGAACGGCTTCGGTATAAACTCCAGTGTCGCACTTGGCTTGTACGGAAATTGAGTATACTTCTTCAAGTCTGGGCCTTTCAGCACTGGTGGCGCGCCCGGGATCTTGTCCATGCGGGTGTTTACTTCTCTCATGAACCGTAAAAGTTCATTCTTGAAAGAATTGTTCTCGTTGTTGAGACCGGATCTGTTCCCCCTGCCCCATCGAAGCTAATTTCACCCCTTGAGTGTTGTTGTTGATCCTCCGTGTTGCTTGATTCGTGGGAATCCGGGGAGGGATCGGATCTCGTATGTTTGCATTATTTGAAGCTCCTGACAGTGCTTGCTTCAACTTTGTCATAACTTTATCTTGTCGGGTGAGGTGACCTAGAATGATCGCTTGTTGTTCTTGTAAGACCCTTACCGTGTCAACGACATGCTCTTCATCAACGTCATCGGGAGTGGTTCCCCTAACATGTCGAGGATACTGCCTGTCGTGCACTGGTGTAGCGTCACTCCCTTCGTTATGGGTATCGCTTATTGAGTCCTTGGAATGAGGCTGATCCCCTCGAATCTTGGGGTCGTGCATGTCGTTAACAGTGTTATCTGCCTTTTCTTATGATTTTTTCTAAGACAAAAACAACTAAAACACATTAGTAAAAAAGGCAAGGATCAATTTAATCACACGGCTATCTAGGCCCCATGGTGGGCGCCAAACTGTTTATCCGTAAAACGGTACAGTTAAATTTATTCGTAGTTTCTAGATAAGTGAATTAATTTGATCCTGAAATAAATAAATAATTAAAGTGTTACGCAATACTTAGCCTTAAGATATAGAAGAAACAGCAGAAACAACTATTTTGGGAACAAGATTTCCGAGCACAGTAACAAAAGAATCGAGAAATCAAAAGATAAAATTGGATTGAGCTTTGTATGAAATGTAGTATAAGTTTGCCATAAAATTCCCCCATTACAATGACAACTGCTCACTATTTATAGCTACGAAGAAAGTTCTAGGGTCGTGCCCTTCTTTAATGTCAATTATGAGGGGCATTTATAGAGATGTAACGGTGAACATAAATGCCAAATTCCTGGTAACGGATAATTGCTCTTAATGCTATGAATATTCTCTATTGGATGCTACCGAGAGAAGAGCATTTTTCACATCTTTATGAACATTATTCTTCCCAGTGACAAACGAAACAGTTGTCTTCAGTCTTCAGTCATCTCCCTGTCTTGGGCTCCACGTATCCCTTTCTTTCACGACCTCGTATCATAACATATTTTACCCAATACAATAACATATACTACTATAACATATAAAATTACCTTTAAAATATTATAATTTTAAACATGTCATATCTTTCTTAATAAAAAGTGTCATTAAGATAATATGAAAATATCAAACTAAAAAGCTTTAAATTTTTTTTTTTTTTTGTGAAACCGACTAAAAACAATAATAACAAAATGGAGATGAATAAGTAACTTCCTCTATTATGTGGGGGTGTAGATGTCTCGTTATACTAATTAGAGAAGGAGTGGCAGGGATATCAATGGTTCGGTTCAGCCGGTTATTTTATAAAATTTATATCATATCAATTTTTGGTTATTCTATTATGCATAACCAATATTAGACTTTTCGAAACCGTCCCAATAATGTCGATTTCACTTCGGTATCGGTACGGTTCGGTTAATTTTCGGTATTTTATTAAATGTCATGTAAAATTCACCAGTAGAAGTAGAATGCAATAACATACGTTCTTTTATAGGACTTAGCAAAACTTTCTAGACATTTTTATTGTTTAAGAGGTGATGAATTAAAAAAACATGAAAGATGGCTAGAGTATAGATCTATCAACTATTTGATAGCAACATAAAAGAAATCAAGTAAAAGCAAAGAAAATATAAATCACACAAGTGGAAAGATATTAACCAAACTGAGACTCAAGAATAAAATCTATATTAAATATTCAAAAAGATAACTCTAAATTATATGAAAGGAAACATATTCAATACATTGTAGTTTGCTACTCATATTTGTGTCTTGCTAATAATGATACTTGAAATAACTTAGTTTAAGTATATGTTGCATAATAGGTTTTAAGAATTAGTATTTTGAGTTTAATTACTTTTTGGCTTATAAAAGTTTTCATAATTTCAAGGCCCAATGAAAAATTTAATGCTTTATTTTCCCAATAATCTCCATGAAAAGACTACCATGATTTCCGAATTTTAAACATACTATATAAATATTTCACATATAAAATTTATTCGGTAACGGTCGGTATTTTTTCGATTTATTTTTATAAAATAAAAAACCTACCCTAATATCGGTACGGTCATAGATTTATATAAAAATGTACGGTTTCTTTAAAATAAACCTAAAAATTGATTCGGTGCGGTACGGTTCGATCGGTTTAGTCAGTTTTCAATTATCCATTGACACCCCTAGGTTGGATGTATAATGATACATCCCATGCTTCTTTTTTTTCATGAATAATTAGTAAAATTTGTTGGAATATTAGTCCCCATGGCGGATCTAATCTATAGGTTATTTGCGTTTGAGCATTTATTACTTTTAGAACCAAACACTATTACTTTCTCCGTCCAAGTTTACTTGTCGACTATACTAAAAATAGATGTCTACTTTTACTTGTCCAGTTTAGAAAACCAATGGATAATTTACCATTTTATACCTATTTTACCTTTTCTTATTAAGTACTATTTATTTCCAGTTCGTTTTTCAATTTATAATAAGTAAGGGTGATATAGTAAAATTATCATATTACTTATTGGTTCTTCAGGGGATGTGCAAAGTTAATAGTAGACAAAAAAAACTTAGACGGAAGGAGTACTTATATAAAAGAACTAGTAATTCATATAAATACATTAACTGAGCACCCTATCTCTCAGTATTGCTATTTTCAGATCAAAAATAGTTGAGCATCCACTATATGAAAATTCTGAATCTGTTCACTGTATTACCAAACCTTTTTTCACACTAAATCATGATTTTCTTTGGAAGAATTGCTAATTCCATATGTGGCTCAACTACAAGAGAGAAAACCGTGAATGAACTCATGAGTTTTGTTCCTCGTCGACCTTCTCGTAGAGAGTTTTCATTTGTCCTTTGAATTCGATCTACTAGAGAAAATGATGGCATATTGGATTCATGTGTTTGGTTTTTTTCCTTTATTCACTCGAAGGATTCATGTGATAGTGGTTTTTTACTAGAAAATTGATAGGTTTTCTGAAGTTACGCAACAGAATTTAGTCTCTCACTTTCATCTACATGTAAAGAGCATGCATAATATTTTTTTTTCGTCACATGCAGAATCTTTTGGAATTTATGGTTTTTATCAGCTCGCGGTAACTTCTCAAAATTATATATTGACCAACTTTGTAAGTCGCAATGGCCAGAAAAAAAAACCCACAAAAAAGGAAAGGAAAAACCCTCTCACTTGATCCCCTTCAACTGTTGTTCAAAGTGTACAAAGAGTTTCGTACTATCACGCCATATAAAAGATAATTATATGTAACCGTCGTAAAAGATAAGATTAGTAACATGAAAATAAGACATGTTACCTGTTATGACATGTTAAATATACCTGATTATGTAAAAATTATTTACACAATAAGTTAAACCCTAAACAAGCAGCCACTTAACCATCAGGAGTTAACCTGTCATAAAATGCAACCAACCAAAACGCCTGGCAATTTTAATTTGTAATTGGTCATCACTACAAGAATATTATTAACATTCAATTGAATGAGACATATGCTAGCATTTTGTCCCTTTGATGATTTTCCTTTTATTTCAGTGTTCTTTCCTAACGTGTTAAGGTTCTGAATCATTCAACTAAACGGTACAATTTTACCAAAGCATAAACTATAACAGAAGCAGAAACACAAAGACAAAGCCAATGGCAAGCGTGTTGCGCGATCTCTGTTCTTGAGGTCTCAAGTTTCTTGTCTTCTTCTTTTTCCTGAGGTGCAATCCTGTTTTAAACCAAGAATCAAAATCATCACAAAAATAACTCCATTGTATTGAAATATATACACTCTAGGTAGAGAAGTAAAAAAGGGCAGCCCGATGCACTAAGCTCCCGCTATGCGCGGGTCCAGGGAAGGGCCGGTCGGCTGGACCACAAGGGTCTACTGCATTTCTGCAAAAGGCTATTTCCACGGCTCAACCTCCTGGTCACATGACAACCACTTTACCAGTTACTCTAGGTAGAGAAGTAATTAAGTTAAAAGCATGCCTTGGTAATGGCAGAACTTTAGCTACTGCTGCTGGAACTGGTAGTGGTAGTTTTGGTTCTTGGGATTGAATAGAGTCTGATGTTGCAAGTGGCAATGGCTCTTCATGTGGGATCTGCACGTTATTGGCCTGTGAAATTACAAAAGTAGCATAGTCAATGTATATTTCTTGTTCATTTTGAGGATCTTAGTAAATTGTAATCACCATATATAACCTACCAATTTCCTGAAGAGAGGATTGTAAAACATCTCAAAGTATCTTTGCTTAGCCTGCTTTTGCCCCACATTGAATTGTCTCCAAAATCCATAGATTGATCCCATATTCAATACTTTGTTTGCATAAATTTTCCACGTATAACTGCATCGAAGCAGGATTTAGACCACGGAAAATATAATATGATAAGCATTTTTGCCTTTTTTTAAAATTTGGAACTAGTTTTTTACCATTCTTCAATGCGCTTGAGACCTCCTTCACATATCTTGTTCCAATATTTAGAATCAACCTTACACTTCTCAAAGAAATCAGCTATTTGCTTGCTCGATTTGTCCCCATTGTAAGGATCAATATGGAAGCCTGAAACCCCATCAACAATGATTTCTGCAGGTCCACCTTGATTAGTAGCAAATGTAGGCAATCCACAATTCATTGCTTCAATAACAGTTAGTCCAAAAGCTTCATATAAAGCCGGTTGAACGAAAGCTCCTTTAGTGTCAGCAATAGTTCGATAGAGCTCACTGTTTCGATATTTATCTGTTTGAGCTGCTATCCATCTCATTTGTCCCTTGAGCTTGTATTTCTCAATCAATTCATGCATCTTCTTGATTTCAGCTGCTTCCTCCCGGTCTTTTGATTTTGATGGATCGAAGAATCCCCCAACGATAACAAGGTTTACCAAGTTCCGAAGCTTCTTATTCTTCCCATACCACTCAGTCAACCCTGAAAGGTTCTTCACTGTATCAAATCTCGCCATTGAAAATATAATTGGTTTTTTACGGTCTGCAAGAAATCCACTGTTCCAAAAAAAATACCACTGATAAGTACCACATATCCAGTAAAAACAGAACGGGGCAATTAGACTTACATGTGCTCATTGTTTTCCTCATTACTGTAAAGTAATTCGTTAATAGCAGGACGAAATGCGCTGTAGCGTTTCTGTTTCTCAGTGAAGGGGAAATAGGCAGACTGTTCAGCCCCAGGAGCAGCAATGTTGAACTTTGGATCAAATACATTGATGCCTGAAACAGCTCTATAAAGCCCCGGCATGGTAAATGCTGTGTGACTTTCATATTGTCCAGGCCTAGTTTCGCTGAAGGACGAGTAATAGATTTTAGTGTTGGCCACAAGCAGTAAATTCATTAAGTTGCCAAATATACTGAGAGAGTCAGTGCTAACCTTCCAGCGATTTCTTGATATGTGCTGGTAATGATAAAATCAGCAGCATTCATTGCCAATAAATCGGCAGTGAATTGGCAAGAAAAGTGGTACTTGGAATCAAACTGCTTCCACTTGACATCAGAATCTTCATACTTTGTTTTCTCTAATGCATGAGCAATGGTTCCCTAAAATGTTATCATCTCATAAGATTTCCGTTTAATTATCAAGAAAACAATGTAGAAAATCTGATCAGATAAATGATCAGCTGTAGAACCTGAGTAACTCCAAGTTTGTTGGCCAATAGAGATGCCACTAAATTTCCATCAGTGTAGTTCCCAATAATGAGGTCTGGTTTACCTTCCATGAGCTCAAGTATCTTAGCAGAAGCATCCTAATGACATATGTGACAAATGAGAATGATTAGCTCAAAAAACTGAATAAAGTGTATGAATAGGAGGTGATTTTGGTAGGAGACTTGCCTTGGCATAGTTCTCCAAGTAAGGATAGATATCAAACCGAGAAACCCATTGGCGAAGAACTCCTTTCTCTGTCCTGAATGGAATTCTCAGGATGTGAGAATGAGACGAGTTAAGTATAGGTTCCATCTCCTGATTGCATGTTGTCCCTCGAGCATCTGGAATGAGACGAGTGACCTGTACACATCAATGGAAGAAGGAAACAAATATCTCGATCATCTTAATCCCCTCTCTGAACAATTTCAAAACCTTGGCTATGCATATTTTTGTATCACTCACCACAAGAATCTTGGGCTTCACATTTAACCCTTGCTGCTTGATTCTTTGTAACATTTCCTCCTCTAAGGCTCTTACTTGATCCAGAATATAAACAACCTGTTAAATACAAATGTGATTTCAATAATGCAGTGTTGCTAATAGATAAATATGAAGCAAAAGGAGATAAATTGCTGTGTATGTAAACCTGGCCTCCAGTATCGGGCAAACCAAGTACATCTGCTTGGCCAAAGTAACCATGAATGGAAAATATAACAATGTTGAATGTAGTAGGAAGCCTGCTGAAAAAGGACTCCATATTTATGGGATCTGGCGCTTGGATTATCTCGGAAAGCAGTCTCATTGTCTCTCTTACTCTTCCTGCATTGTGACCCCACCCTTTCTCAAAGCCCCATTCTCTGAGCCTAGTATTTTCATTATCAAGTCATAAACATAAACAACTTTTCAAAAGGCAACATATTCTTGGTATATTGAATATGATAACGGAAGCGTTTGAAAAGCTTACTTATGTTCAAAGTCTTTATAAGGTGTGTCTTTGGGAAAGGAAGATACAAAAACTTCAGCTACTATCAATGCTGCTTGAAGCTTAGAGACGCCATTCAGATTCTCATTGATCATTAGATTCTGCAAAGTGTCAATGTTTAAAAGGATCTTTATTACGTACATCATTATATAATTCCTTAAGAAAGGAAGGTAGTCCATTTCCATACCTCTCCTTGATGATTAAGAGCTAGTAAGTAATCAAGCAAAGGCTGGGCATCTTCTGGCTGTCCACCAAACTTTGAAGACAAAACTTTCGAGATGAAGTTTAGCCCATTTCCAACAGAAGAGGAAAGGGCTAACCGATGATTAGAGTAGTCAAAAGCACCAAAATCTACTTCGAGTGCATTTTCATCCTTTGCCCTGCTTGCACATTCAACCATCAAAACTAATCATGAATATTAAAAAATTGTTTCTTTAAAATGATACAATCTTCCACTTACCAATCTTCATCAAAGATCATCTCTTTGAATTTGAGATAGTCCCTGGCTGCAATAGCTTCCACAGAAAGAGTTTCAGCGTTAACTTTGACATAATCCCAGAAGCCAGGATTGTGCCTTACTGCAAAAGCAACATAAGGTGGAACAACAGCTGCCTCCTGAAAATTTCAAAGAAAATCGTTACGCCTTGCAATAACTCTTTTGCTTATGTTTTTCTTCCTATTCAATTAAGTTGGTTAAATGGTGCTGACCCGTGTGGAACTCATAATTTTTCCAAGTGAACCCTCCAAAATCTTGGTTCTTTCTGCCTTGTCTTCAATAGTTTCTTCTATTTCTTCTGTTAAATGTTTCAGCTTCATTAACCTCCTTCCCATTGCAATGAACCTTTCACATCCAATTTTGAAGTCAAAAAGGAAAAAAGTAGTTAGCATTATGCATGGAAATTTGACATAATTGGTAGAGGGAAAAAACAAAAAGAACAAGAAGGGTGTTCACCTAGCGAAGCATCTCTTCATATGATATCGGCTTTGTTTCAAAGCATCAGGCATGCTATCAGCAACTGTTGAGGCCATTGTAAATTTGTAATTACGAGTGCAAAGACGAAAGTAGGTTGAGACTTGCAGCGAGGGCCCTTGGTGCTTGGTGACAAATGAAGGTGCAATGCTTTATATAAGAAATGGTTGAATGAAAGGAGAAAGTAAGCACATGGAAAGGGAATATAATGGCAGCCAATGAAGGAGTGTAGAAGCAAAGATAAAGACATTCCATGGTGCCTAGTATGTGCTAATGGTGGCAAGAAGGAAGAAGAAGAAAGATGGAGACAAAGTAAAGAATTCTCTTTTTGTTTACAATCAAATCTTGGTTGTGTTTTGCCATTCCCTCCAGACTTTTGAGTGCTTCCAATATTTTCTTCTTGTATGACTTGTCTTTGCTGAGATTTATTCTTTTCTTCCATAGTTTACCTACAAAACTTCATCCGCCCCTCTCTTCACTTTCACGCAGTGAATTGTGTGTGCTATATATGAAGTCCTACTAAAGGAAACAGTGCTGATAATTAAATTTTTTAAATAAATCGTTCCTCAGCGATGGCCGTATTGTGTTGCAGTTAGGTTCGTCTCATTCTCCCTATTCAGAGATCAGATACAACCATCAAAGAATTATCATGGAAAGGATAGATTCCTTTAAGCCAGAGAATGGCCAAAAATATAATCCAACAGATTTTCCGCCAGTGGTGAACAAACTTATTTTCTGAAGTTTATAACAGTCACACAAATCAGAGAGGACATGGCACACGCCTATGATGTCCTCACAGCACTTCTACTGGAAACATCTTAATGATATAGTATTCACTAATAGGAATTTGAAACAGCCAAGTGCGTTGATACATGCAAAACTCAAAATGGAACAAACCACTAAACAAGCACTGATGATTTCAACCTATTATACCATGGTGTTAGCACCCTGTTAAAAATTCAGTGCAAAAATTTAAAGATTCTCGTGAGGAAGCTAGGAAGGAGAGCGCTTACAACCACAACGTCACAAACATTAAATAGTTTTCGGCATCAATAGTGACAAATATAGGGGAAGCCAAGCAGTTACATCTATGATTTATAGGAAAACACAAAAAACCAAACAGGCATGCTAAGCCATAATTAACAGAGTCAATGGCTCCAAAGGATGCATGTCAGCTAAAGTCCAAATTATAGCTTGTTTTGTTAAGACTAGCAATAGAACATAACCCTCTTCACATTATCCTTGAGCGCAGGAAGAGGTCTAACAGCAGCACCAGCACCTAGGGCTCGGGTGTTCCTTCCAGCAGCTCCTGCACCACCCCCTCTGCCAGCAGCAGCCCCACTTGCTACTGAACCACCGTCAGATGTCTCAGGCTCCATATAAAATCGAGCACGGAAAGCTGCCAAATGTGCATAATATGCAGGGGGAACTGCAAAAGCAAAAAAATTATGTTCGATTACAAAAGAACTGACTAAATAACAAACAAAGCCATAAACAAGTGTAGGGGCATACCGATGGAGACAGAACGTGTGCACCTTGCATATCTAAAAAGAGGAAGATTAAAGACCATCAGAATGACCAAGTACAGAAGGAAATTTCCAGAACAATCCTGATAAATTCAAAAGTGCACTCACGTATAGCAGAGGTTGTTGGTCAAAGACTGCAGCGCATCGGCTGTGAATTTGTTCTCGTCCCATAGAACATGGTAGTGAGCTGGACGGCTAGTACCCTACAGTATCACAACATTCATTACATTACAATTCTGCCTCACTTTGACACCATTATGGTTTACATTATAGCAATCTTTCACCTGTATGCCAGCATGACTACAAAGATAGAAATCAAACTCTGTCGGGTGGCATATCTTTGAATCTACAACAGTACCTGTACAGTTATGTTTTGAAAATAAGATTTTAGAATCACTTGTAAGATGTCCAAAGTACAAGAATTTAGATCCACACTTACCGGGTATAATGTTCCCGCTCCTGTCAACGGCATTTCTGTCACGGTGGTTATTGGCAAAAAGCCTTGTGTGATGTCGTTTCTGAACCACAACAAATGTAACTGGGGGCTGATAATTTGGCTCCAAAGACGCACATGCCTGAATTAGCTCAAGTCAATACTTCTAATAAATAACAGTAGGAAAAGGAAAAGAGCAGATTACACATAATCTATAATTAAGAATAAACAAGCAAGCACAAATAACAAAAAAGAAAGGAACATACTTTGCGGATCGCATCAAGTTCGAAAAGCAGCACTTGATAAAATTGTCCTTCACTGACACCATCCCTGTAAGAGAAAGTATTTCATGTAAGCCAAAGGAAGAAAAAGAATGGAAAAAACGCATATTGCACTTGTAACAGCATTATTTCACCATACCTGTAGAAAATGATTCTCTGAGGCTTTTGTCCAGTAGCTCTTCGGAAGGATATAAGTAAGTCCCTGAATCATAAATGGGAAAAGTTAGAATATCATAATAAGAAAAGTTCAATCCTCCATCAGAATCCAAAGGAAGAGACCAGCTGCTAAAAGCTTCCTCTATCAGAATCCAGAGAACTACTAACTGCTAAAAACTCAAGAAAGTACAGAAGTACTAGAAAAAGAGGAAGCAATAAAGTTATCGTACTTAATCATGCCACCAGCCACTGTCCCCTTAACAGGATCTTGCCTAGTCGTGTACAGATCCTGAATAAGCTCTTGCCTATGGGCTTGAGCAGAAACTAGACCAGCATACTTTGTAATCTCAGGCCAATCTTGAGAAGCAACCACCTGCAAAGACAAAATTATTTCACACATTCAGAAGTCAGAACCTCAAAGATAAAGATGTGGTCCACGAACTGAATAACAAAGTGTACCGCGGCAATGGATGGGCTAGAGTCCTCCCCAGGGTGAGGGTGGGTGACATCTGCACCAAAAATGATGGTAGGCCGGTCGCTGACAAGGGGAATTCGCCTCGATATTGCATCAACAAGCACAGTGTTTCTCCCTCCCACCTTCACATTGATTTTCAGCGCTACATTGGCTAGATATTGTTTGCTCATCTTAAATACATGTTTTGTCAAACAGCACTGTGAGACAACTCCTAGTTCAGTCTCACAAATTCGCTTCAGATCACCTGGTCAATAAATAAAAAAAAATTAGCCACCACTTCTTTCAAGCTTCTGCTAAAGAAGACAAGAAGTTTTATTTTCATTTATACCATAAAGAGATCCATTATTGTCTGGCAAGATGACAACTAGCAGATCAAGCTCTCTCCCATGCGGCTGCAACTTGGTCATAGCATCATGAAATCGAGTTTTCAAGACTCTTTCGACCTGATCAGGGCGTGCACTCGAAGGTGGCAGAACAGGATTTGGATTGAAATTCTAAAAAGACAAGATATTAATGTCAATATTGGGTTGAAAGACCAAAAATGACAAGAAAAGATAACTGCAAACTGCTTAATTACCATGCCAGATATCTGGCACATTTGTGCAAGCTCAGAACAAAACCCATGAGCAACACTGTCTTGCACATTGCGAGAAAAGTTTATGCAGATCCAATTGTTAACTGTTCCTCCATTTACCATTTTCTGTCAATAGTAAGAGATACAATATCAGTCTTAGCTGAGCAAAGAACAACAGCCACACAGCAATCTCACAAAAAAGCCAGGATGGTGTGTACTAATAGTGCAACTCCAATGTTTTCATTGAATCAATAATGAACGGAAAATGCAACCCGGGCCTTCTACCAGTACACACCAGATAGTATGAATTAACTGAACATAAATAAAAAAACAAACAGATGAGATGAAATTTAAACTGTGTCAACAGTACTAGTTACCTTATTCATCATATTCCATTGGCCAACTTGTGGCAGGCAGTCTTTTTCTCGACCATTATCATGATATTTAAGCTGCAGAAATACATACTCATTACTGAAATCCTAACTAAAAAAAACTTTTTCACTGCACAAATCAAACTTAAGCAAGAATGGTATACTCAGGGGTAGCAAGACAATACCCCCTCAACCATGAGAGGAATCAATTTTTTGATAAAGTCGTGAGGAGCCTTAACTTACCCGAGGTGGAGGCAAAATACGAGCCTCAACTTGTGCCAACTTGTCACTAATCTTAATACCAAACTCCTTGGCATATGGGTCATTAGCATAGGCGTTATGACGTACAGTCTGACATAGAAACGGAAATAAAATGGAAGTGAATTTATAAGCAAATTATCACATCAAAAACAGTCATCTCATTGTAACTTTTGCTAATAAATAGTGATGTATAGCACAGCAACCATGATACAGCAATCATGATATCTTTTCCAAGTCCCAACATGTCAAAAATGACTACCGTCTAGCCTAAAAGAAATCTAGACAAAAAGGACTATCCTATGTCGGTGACCGTGGCAAATGCTTAGCCTTAAAGATCTCACATTATTTACGAAATGTGTTAAAGATGGAACTTGGACCATAACACGGGAATAAAACTAGCAAGCATTCACCAACATAGCCCGTGGCAAAGCAGGACAGACTCTCTCACCATAAAAGAAGAAAACAAAAGATCTTATTTACATTAATGATGTGCACAGGTGATGCAAATTTGTGAATCATCAAGTTTCTTACTTGTATCAAAATACCACTTCCAGCAAATTAATTTCCCAAACTAGATAACCACAGCCATGCAATAACAAATCACAAATATAAATAAGATAGCTCTTGCTCTCCCTCTCCCTCTCCATTCTCTTTTCCACCACAACCTTATCAAGTGCCAACACATGGCGTTGTGGGTCCTAATAATAGATAAATCTATATGAACATGCATTTATCCCAGAACAAAAAATAATAACTGATATTTAGTGCAGCAACTTAGAAACAAAGTAACAGCACCAGCAACAACTAATTTAACGCACATATGTCACTTTACTTCTACATTAAAAAATGAATCAACCGCCCAATTAGCCAACTATGCCTCAATCGCAATGTATTCCAAATAAAGCATGTAAATAAATAATAAGGCAGAGCTCCAAACCTCAAGAATATCGCGCTCCCTCTCTTGGGGGCGCTGGCAGGTCACTTTCAGAAGAGCAGTGATCTGTCTCTCATTCAAACGCTTTGAGTACCTTTGTCCCTCCACAATCTTGCAGACCTGGACCATGATATATGTAAGCATAGAAAATTGATAAGACAAGCAGCAAAGACTAGTTTCCAGTATGAAAGAGGCACTAACTTCCATTGGCAAGTAATTAGGTCTCTGCTGATTTCCAACTTGTAGACAAGGCCACTGGGTATGCTGGATTACAAACCCATATGTTTCTCGAAAATATTCAATTACAGATTTCACTGTACCATTTTCATCGACAGGAAAACTACCAAAAAACAAGGGGGAAACAAAAAGAAAGATCAAGGATCAGCACCAAGAAAGAATCAAGGAAGATATGATAGGAAACGGAAAGTCCAGCATGTAGGAACATCACTATTTGCAGCTAGACATGATATGACCTTATACAAAAGTTCTCTTATAACTAAATAAGCCTACATACGTCAACTCTCTTGTTGCTTGAGATGTTAAACCCGAAATGCGGTACTTCCTCCGCATATTTCCACGATGAGTAACCTCCACCTTCACACCTCTCAGTGCTTTTTTTATCTGCAGCTCAAAAACCACCAATTACAGAATGAGAGAAACAACATTCATAAAGAAGCAAGTAGCTGAAGTAAGACAACATATCCAAAAAGTACAATCTGCTACACGCTAACTGGATAAAGGAGGACAAACATCTAAACAATGACTAGAAATTAAGAATAAGATTCTTAGAAGGTCAGAAGTTCACCTTTACACGGTCAGCATCAGACAGTGGTCTAGATGACACATCTCGGTTCAGAAGCTGTGTCACAAAATCAATGACTGGCAGTGGCTCAATGAAGGCAGTGGAAGACATATCTGTACATTGATACACAAAATTGAACATCATAAAATTTTCTTGATTACTGTGGGAGTTTAAGTAAAACTTCAAAGAATATAGCAAAACAACAGTTCCATAATGTCAATACTACGCATACCGATGTTCAGTGATAAGCCCATTTGTGTAGGGCGAATGCTTTGATAGAACCCACGCCAACTCTCTAAACCTTCACCCAATGGTTGCCTTCGCCCTAAATCAGGGGAATAGAAAGAACGGCCCACAGGACAAAACCTGCCATCACCCGCAAATTAAGAAAATATACAAAATGATATTCACAAATAATCAATTTTCTTTGTGTACAATCATCACCATGTAAAGAAGCTACAGTGATGTGCATTGCATCCAAAAACCATACCTAGATGTTGGCAACTCACGCAGAACAATATCCAGAACTTGAAGCGCCTCTTGAGGTGCATCAGCCTGCCTCCCTTCTAAAAACATTCCCAAGTGATGAAGATCAGCACGGGCAGCAAATTTGATCACAACTTTAAATTCCCTTTCCCTCCTGTTTCAATAATAACAAAAAGGACTTTAGAATTGCTAGAAACTGAACCAACAACTATTTGAAACTTCAGGTATATACCTAGCACCACCAGGCCCATCCTCATCATCAATAAGAGTTATTTTGAAGTCTTTTTGAACAAATGGAAGGGGCCCTGCAGTGTATAGACTTTTCCTTCCATCATATGCTGGAAGTCTCTTTCCAAGATGAGATTCTTGGTACAGCTTCACCAGCTGCGCCATGACAGCACGGTTGACGCCACGTGACGACACCTCTGGAGAAATTGTGACCTGAAATTCAATAAATAATTATTAACATAGATTTGGTAAACAATATAGAAGAATATAAGAAACCAAAATAATAAGAACAAAAAATTTATTAGAGAGTTTGAGCACTCACATCATACTGGTGCAAGTCTTTGTCAGGCAGCTCTGCGAAGAAGTGATTGGCTTTGACTATGCATCTCATACCAGTGCTCCCCTTCCCTGGGCGCAGGGGAAACCTTAGTGATTTGCTTGATGCAGGTGGTACTGCTTGCGTTGGAGCCGCTTCTTGCTGCACAGCAAGTTGCTGGAACTGTTGTGTCACTTGTAGAGCTGCCTGCTCAGGCGGCTGAGATGAGGAACCAGCTTCCGAGGATGTTTCAGTTGGTCTTACATAAGGTATAGGCTGAGTAGTCGTTGCAGCTTGATATGGAGTCTGGGAGGTAGCTTGGTGCAGCTCGGGTGCTGGTGGCCTAGAAGGCCCACCAGAAGGCGCCCCACGGCCACCTATGCCACCATGTTGCTGGGGTGGTCCTCCGCCTCGTTGATGCTGCTGAGTCCCCCTGCCCTGCTGATAGTATTCAGGTTGTCCACCATATGACTGTTGAGGGTCCATTCCACCATATGACTGTTGAGGGGCCATTCCACCACGTGAAGGTCCACCAGCACCACGGCCACCATATCCTCCCTGCTGCGGCCTCCAGCCTCTTCCTCCACCTTGGTAGCCGCCTTGTTGTTGTTGCTGCTGTGGACGCTGGCCGCGACCCTGTCCTCCAGTTTCTTGAGCACCTTGGTAGCCGCCTTGTTGTTGCTGCACCTGCTGTGGATGCTGGCCACGACCCTGTCCTCCAGTTTCTTGAGACCCAGAGCTCTCACTAGAACCAGGTAACTCAGTTCTCCTCTTCCGCACCATTCTATCAACTAGAAAAAAACCAAACAACAATTATCGGAAAAAGTCAGCCATGTTCAAACGGAAATCAGCCGCAATCCCTTCAAATATTTATCGGCTGGTATGACCTCAGAACCGAAAAGTCACAAACCAAAACCCAAAAAAGAAGTATCCGCTGTACTATACATAGACAGAACAAGCCACTTATATTGTAGACATATGCAACACTTATTCCAAAACTAAAAACAAAACACCAAAGAGGACAGGAAAGCAAAACAACAAAAACCCTAGCTACCTAAAGTACACTTTAGCACTGGCTCAAAATACATTTGTGAAAGCCAAAAAGTGATAACCTAAAAGATCTGATCATCAAACGAACTCAACGAAAACAACAGCAACAGAAGAATCAGAGTAAAACTCACAAGCGAAACCACAGATCGACGAGAAACGAAAGCCAAAAACACAAGGCAAACAGATCTATCCAAAAACATCACAAGCTAAAATTAACACAAGTACAAAGAAACGAAACCTAACAACAGAAACGGCAAAAAATACCTAACAACACTAATCCGATCGTTACCTGAAAAACCGCCGCCGCTGTAAAAGCCGATGACCGCACACTCCAAAAGATGGGAGCAGAGGGGAAAAAACCGGCACTAAAGGACTGGAGAGAGAGAGAGAGAGAGAGAGAAAAAAAGGGAGAAAGTGAGGGATTGAGGGAGGGGACTGTGAATTGTAGAGAGAGAAAATCGATAAAATGGAAGGGGATTAAGGAGACCCGGTGGCTTATAAAGCGAGGGTAGGTCGTTTAAAATGACAGCTTAGCCCCTACATGGTTCCGTTTCTCTGTGTCCTTTTTGTTTGGACGCGAGTCCAATCGGATGCTGATGTGGACATATCATGGACGTTGACTGGGGTTCTAATGAGCTGGCTGATGACGTGGAAAAGCTTACGCAGCATAGTTTTTTTTTAATTTTCTATATAATAGCTGTAGTTTGATTAGTTATATTAATTTTATTATGTTACCAAAAGATGCTTATAATAAGAGATTTACCTTCAATGTTAGTGGTAGTGAAAGGAGAGAGAAAAAGAGTAATGGAATAAGAATCACATAAAACTTAAATTTTGTGCACCTGTCAATAATGGATTGCTTTATTCTCCACATTTATCACTTATATATTTTTAGAGAGTATTGCAGTTTTCCGTAAGAAAAGTTGAATTTCTTTTTTAATTCGTTTTGTTCACGAATTTTTTGTAAATATATTAAACATTATAAAAGTACACACGTTGTAGGCAATTTATTTATTAATTTAATCAATGTGAAAGTCAAAATTGTTTTAGAGTTATAGCAATATTTTTCAACAAACAAACAAAAGATACAGTTAGATAATACAAAGTCTAAAACCAATTATTCCAAAAATAAATCCCAGCACACGTTACACATAAAACCAGAACAAAATTAATAGTAGAAACATTTGTTGTAATTATTTTTTGATTGACTTGTTATTCATTTCATATACTTTATATTGGTGGGTTTATTAGAGTGCGTGGAGTTGTATTAGTGGGATTTAGTGGAGTAGTGATGTAATCAGTGGTCTAGTGGACTGATACTTTTACTTTTTAGACTAGTTAAAGCTTCAGAAAATTGAATTACTTTTTATATATATTATAGTAGTATATAATATAATATAATATAATACAACATAAACATTAATCCAAAGTCTGCAACCAAGTGATGTTTGTTTTGAAAAGAAAATCGAGCCGCTATCTGATAAGAAAACATGTACAGCTATTATCTTGTTAAAATTAATTTTTCATAGATTTTTATTTAGCAAGAACTTTCATTCTTAGAAAAAATCAACTAGTCCTGAAATATAACCTAAGCAATCGGCTTAGCCCCTCATCTACCAATGACAAAAAGCTTGTCCACCAGACCAAAGTCATTCTCGCACTTATTAAGGGTGTTATCTAGTGGTTAATAAATAATTTAAAATTATTAAAAGCTAATATTATTGTTCAAATTCTATTAAAAAAGTTATGAGCAAAGATTAATTTTAGCTCTCCATCGAAACTATTTACACCTGTTTGCCACAAAAATATATAAAATTTATATATTTTTGTATATAACAAATTAAAAGGATATATACGTACAATAAGTATTATTTTGCAGTTATACATTGTCGTTTTTTCAAAAATTAATGCTAGGTGATTTACTTCAAACTTGTAGAAGTTTGATGCAAATTTACGCGGTACCTATATTAATGTGAAATAACATGTACTTACTAGAACAATTAAATTGTAAAGAGGGAAATAAATAGCTATCACTCAAACGCTATTGTACTTATTTCTTTCTTGGACTAATCCATTTGGAGCCGTGTACCAAAGGATTGAAAATTGAAATCCGTTGCATAATCCTAATTGGTGTCTATTCAATTGAAAGATTTGTAGTTGGGAATTTTGGAGAAACCAATTTGGCAAAATAGAAAGAGTATCAATGGCTTCTTTCAAGTTTTCTCCTTACACAGATGATCACGTGATCTTCATGTGACCATTCTGCCATTTTAGGAAAGAGATAAACATTAGTGTGTGGATCATTTTAGTCACAAGCTATTTGGTTCATGAAGAGTTTATAAGGACAAAAGTACGTGTCTTTTGGCTGTTAGAGAATATTCTATATAGACAAATTCAGTAATTACTCAAAATTTATGCAAAATGCCGAAATAAGAACAATATTCAATCTAAGTAATTCTGACTTTTTTTTTCCAGCGCAGTAGTGTTTGCCGTAAAGGATTAAGTATAATTAATTATTAACATCCTTTTGTTGGAACTGGAAATGTCAGTTGGATGCGGGTGTCTTTGAAAGCAATAAGATTCTTAACTAATACAGATAAGGTGTTTATTAAATTGTTTTAGTGGGGCCATTTTTCAATTAGCAAAAATTAGAGGCTTGATGTTTTACCACAAGTTTCTCACTGCAGCTAGGGACCAAATTAGCCTTTGGGGGAAAATGCTTATGCACACTGATTTATACATAACCTATTTATTATGGTTAAGTGAATGTGATAAATTGAGGGTAGACATAGATATACTCCATTAAATGTTAACTTAGTTTTCTTAAATCGAGGGTCTATCGAAAACAATTGTTCTACTTTCACAAGATAGAGGTAAGGTCTATTACATACTATCTTCCAAAAATCCTTATATTATTGTAATTAAATATTAAATTTTATGTATAGCTATACATCATGATATTATTCGATGATTTGCTGATGAAAGGTAGTTCGTGAAATTAAAAAGTACACTAGGAAATATGATGTGACAGGGGCTGAGGCAAGTGGCGAGTGAAGGACCATTCTTGGTCGTCCGTTCTTTGGTGGCATGATTGTAATGTTACTGTAGCATCCATGTTTGGTATGTAGATATTTCACCTTCGGATGAACTAAAGATGTTTGGCTATAGATGAAGTAGTATATATACATTAATATGTTCCAAAAGTTGTAGGGAAGTGTAAGGGTTTTTATAGCATTTTAGTACTATTTATGATTCCAAGACTTGTCATCTTAATTTTGTTACTCTTGAAGCCATTTACACGTTACTTGCCTACTTATTACCCATTAATGAAACTTACATGACCTACCCCTAAGTTCTCATCAATTATTGTAGTATTGTATACCTACTTATTAGCCGTTATCATTCTTCTCGTGATTTCGATTGTCCAACTAATTCTTATTTATTTTATGAATGACTATAAGAATTTATGTGAAGAAAAAAAATTGTTTAAACAGTCCTACATAAGCACTTGAAATAGAGAGTTTTAGTACTCCACTTCTTTCCTTCGTTTTTGAATAGATTTTGTTTCTATTTTTCTATTTATTCAGGGGGGGGGGATCTAGGGATGGGTTTTGGGTGAAATTGATGGCGTAGAAGCCTTTAATGATATCATTAGACTCTAAACGTATGTTGTGAGAGTCTGACATGTTAAATGAAGATTTTTGTATTCAATAATTATTAAAGGTCCTTAAACATGGCAATACTTATTCTATTGTAACTTTCAATCACACATGCATTGTATTTTTTGCATACATATACATACATGACATAACATAAATCAAATCATACATGCCAAATTTTTATTATGATAATAATATAGAAAGATATTATAGAAGACATACCTAATTCAAAAGATATTATTGTAGAAGATTCAAAAGCTTTCTAGTAGGGGAAAAGATAATAAAGCTTTCTACTAAAAATTAATTTTTTTCCCCCCTTGCCCTAACTTGTGTTACTACGCTTTCAATGATGGAATAGTGTACACAATATGGTAATGCTTGGGTAGGGAGATAATTAATTTATAAACTTTTAACTTAATCCAGTACGTCCATCTAAGAACTAAATTAACGGAGGATTTGTTCATTATGAAATATTCAAGTAATGGGTTTAACCTTATTGGACTACACATAATAAAAAAAGGGGTATTATCACTTTTAGCTCACAACAGAAACTATTTACATTCGCTAGCCGAAAAAAAGTATAAAATTTATATAATTTTTGTATATAACATATAAGATATATATATACAAAAAATATACAAAAATTATATATTTTTCCGGCTATTATTTTGAGAGCGGCTATACAGTGTCATTTTTCCAAAAGAAAATCTAACACTTTTACCAATAAGAAGTTTTTGGCTTAGCCGTGTTTATATGACTGATGAATTAATCTCTTTATAAATTTAGTGATAATAGTATTGTTGTAATTACTCAGTCACGTCTCTTTTTGATGCCAAAAGGAAAAACAGAGGAAAAAGCTTTTTATTTATTTATTATTATTAAGTAGATACTTATCGAGGTTATCAACTTAGGTTGTGTCAATTAAAATATATTGATGAACCTTGACCTATTGGTTAACAAAACAAAGTGGAGCTGTTGAGCTAAAGAAGCAGTATAAGAATAAGAGGGTATTATTTTCCAAACTTTTTACATGATCTGATGAAACCTTGTCATAGTGGTTAATCAAGGTGAAACTGTTGAGATCAAGAAGTGAAGTGGTAGTTTTCTTGCCATTAAATGTTAAGTGCATTTATTAAAACATACTCAATTATACTAGATTTCTGCAAATTATTTCATTACAAAACTGGTAAGTTTCTGTGGAATTTAAATGTCTTATACAATTTTGTTAAATAGGATATCCTCAAAGTCTATAAATAATTTCTTTGAGTTTTAGAAGCTTAATTAGGTTTATATAGCGTATGTACTACTTGTCGGTAACTATTTTAATAGCATACCCCAAAGTAATAATTTAAAGACAGAATGGTTAAAAACCAAAAGCAAAATGTACTACATTTCTGCGATAGTAATAAACACAGAAGCTTACAAATGTCGGGGAATAGGGATCATGAGTTTGTTCAACAAATTAGGTTGACTCCTCTTTGTTTTCAAATTAATCCTTTACAACTTCTTATAGTCTGTGTCGCCGAACGGTAAAAATCAGCTTATTTTGAGGAGTATTTTTTTTAAAGTAATTTTTGTAAAAGAACTTTTGGTGAGAAGCAGTTTGTGTATGACTAATTAATTTGAAAAATACTTCTGAGCAGCTATTAGTGTTTGGCCAAACTTTTAAAAACTGCTTCTAAGTATATTTGTCTCAAAAGTATTTTTCAAAAAGAGCTTTTGGAAGAAACTATTTTTTTCTGCTTCTCCAAAACTGCTTCTGCTTCTCTTCAAAAACACTTTTTTTTCATTCCCGAAGCTTGGCCAAACACATTAGTTTTTGAAAAAAAACACTTTTGGTTTAAAAAAAAGCACTTCTAGCCCAAAAAAAAACTTGGCCAAACAGGCTATTAAAGTCCTAATTCAACGTAAAAATTGCATGGGACATCGTATTTGGTCGCCCCCATTTAACTTATACCCACTTTTTAAAAATATTTTAACCTGTACCTAACTTTTAAATAACTTCATACCTCTTTCTCCTCCTTCGTTTTCTTCTTCTTCTTCTTCAAGTGACAATGATTTTATATGGTGGTTGTGAACATATTTGATGTAGTTTATGATGTTTTACAATGGTGAGCTGTTATGACACTTTATTTTTTGCTATTGCTTAAGGTTTCTTCTTTTTCTTTTTCTTAATTGCAAAATGAGTTCATTGGATTTATTGTTGTTTTGACAAATTGATGATTGAGGTTTGTTCCTGATGATATTTGGAGGTTATGTTTCAAATTTGAGCTCAATTGGAGTAGATTCAGGTATTAAATCGTATATTAGATTGTCATAATTCGAAGAACAAATTTTTATTTCTGGGCAATTTGCATTTCAGGCCTACTTGGCCTTAAGTGCATACAAACATTAGTTGCGCTTTAGACCTTTTGGTCTTAAGTGCATCTGAAGTGTAATTTTTCACTTCTGACTTATTGGCTTTACGTGTAGCAAAACGTTTGTTGCACTTCAGACCTTTTGGCCTTAAGTGCATCTGGAGTGCAATTTTTCAGATCAGACTTATTGGCCTTAAGTGTAGCAAAACATTTGTTGCACTTCAGACCTTTTGGCCTTAAGTGCATTTGAAGTGCAATTTTTCACTTCAGACTTATTGCCCTTAAGTGCATGAAATCATTAATTGCACTTCAGACCTATATTGGCCTTAAGTGCATTTGAAGTGTAATTTTTTTACTTCAGACTAATTTTTTTTAACTTCGGATTTGATAAGGCTAAAGTTGATCGTAAAATGGGTACGCTTGCAAAATTTTTGCAAAATGAATATAGATTCAATTGTGACCCCAAAACGAGTATAGATGCAAAAGCCCCTAATTCATCTCGGGCGCAATAGGAACCACAGAATTACAAACGCATATATATAAAGCAATACTTCTTGTTCTCATATAATGCATGTAAAAAGCCGGTGGTGACCTGGATCAGAAAATTCCCCTCTGGAAAACATGTAAAAGCTAATGAATTAAGGGTTTGACACCCGTTAGAGCTTTTGACTTTCTCCCATCTTATTTTATTTCGAGAGTCAACTCATAGTGATAAGATTATATATAATAATATTCATACAATAGACCTTATGCATGCAGAAAACTTGATATGCGTGCAGAAAACTTAATTTTACAGGGTTCCAGGTTAGAGGTCCTAAATTGTGTGCAGCATATAAATATCGTTTCACTACATCTATAATGAAGATTTTCCTCAAAAATAAAAAAGAGTGAAGAAATTACGACGAGTCTCCAACTGAGAGGAAATCTATAAAGCGCACTGGAGCCTTGCTTTGTAAGGAATTATCCTCAGCTTCTTGTTCCACTTCCTCATCACCCCTTCTTGAAATATTATCCTCTACCACTTCACTTTTATTTGAGCCTGTATTCACTCGTAGAAAGTCATAGCATTGCATTGCTTCATTCTTGCCTGCAATTTCCACACCTAATAGTTAGTGTTATCGGGCATAAAAGCTTTCGTCAAATCGAAAATAATTAAGTAAATAAAAGTACGCTCTCCTTCTAACATATTAAGCTTTTATAAGAGATGGTCACACTAATGGTTGATATAGCATATGGTCAACAAGTTCAACTAAACCTAGTATTTTTAATACATAATATAAATATATACTATATGAAAAATGATCACTAAAATTCACAATTTTGAGATTTCAAAGCTGTGATGAGTTTAATGATAAGAGCTTAGAGATTGAACTTATTAAATTGAAATTATGGATCCGCCTCTGTAGTCACACAGTACAACAAGTCACATGACAACACTAGAAAAATATCAAAATAGGAAAAAAATATCGATGAAAAAACTCGGAGCAAATTAACCATGAATGTATACCTTCATCCATCTTCAAATGACGAGCTGCAAGACGGTTGAAATAAAGCTCTTTTGGATAAAGGGAATTATTATTAGTGAAAGGATAATAATTAAATCTTTCTAACAATTGCTGATGATCAATAGAATTATTGGAACTTGTTTTTCTCATGATATTATTATCACTGGGCGAAGTTGTTATGCCTTGTTGGCTTGTTGATATAGGGGCAGCAGCAATATTCCTCATGGAATAAATCTTAGATCTTTCTCTGCATCTTCTGGACATGATAACGTGCCAGTGATTTTTCACAGCATTATCAGTACGGCCTGGAAAAAGCCTAGCAATTATAGCCCATCTATTCCCATGAATTCTGTGAGAGGCAAGTAGTCTTTCTTCTTCCTCTTCTGTAAATGGGCTCCTGTTAATTCTTGGATCCAACTGATTGTACCATCTCAACCTACAACTCTTCCCTGAACAAAATAAGGATAACATCAATATTAATAGAGAGCTTCACTTTGATAGACAGTATAAAAGGTTTGCATAATATATGATCATTTAAATGATAATTATATATATAGGAACCGTCCATAAAAATAAAATAAAAAGATTAGAAAACTAGAACATAAGTCACGATAACAGCTACAAAATGTTAGTAGAGTGTAATAATAGGGTAAAAACTCATTACATTGTCGATCTATATATAAGCTCAATCTCCTAATATGAATAACCTTAACATAATAGTTGTGTGTACGTACACTAATCAGTTGCACCTCATGATAATTGTACCCCTTAAATTAACCTACTTTTTTTTCTCGTTTTTCCTTCATTTTCTTTAAGACAAAAAGAAGAGGAAGACAAATGATACTTGAATGAGAGCTAATCAGTTGCACCTCATGATTATTAAATGGTAGCCCGGGGTACTAAGCTCCCGTTATGCGCGGGATCCGAGGAAGGCCTATTGTACGCGGTCTTGTCATTCATTTTTGTAAGATGCTATTTCCACGGCTCGAACCCTTGACCTCCTGGTCAGATGGCAGCAACTTTACCACGTCAAGGCTCCCCTTCAACCTCATGATTATTGTACCCCTTAAATTAGCTTCTTCTTTTTTTCGTTTTTCCTTGATTTTCTTTAAGACAAAAAGAAAAGGAAGACAAATGATACTTGCATGAGGCCAATAGAACTAATAGCTTAACTAATTAGTAGGCATAAATCATGTAATACAGAAGACCTTAAGGTAGAAGATGATACCTAGTTGACAATTTAAAGGAAAAAGTAACTAAAGATGAATGTAAGTCTTTTTTTTCTTGGAGATAAGACGTGCATGGGTTGCTATAAATTTCCTATTTCCAGTCATTTCCTAGCATATGATTTTGATGTTCAACCCTGGGTGATAGCTGCGCGCCCTATAGCATCGCGAAGCCTATATGCAATACAAATACATAAAAAAGAAGATGGAAAATTTAAGAATACATACTACTATTAGTCGTAGATGTTCAGTACCTGATCTGCCTTGCAAATTTTCAGCAATAGCATTCCAATTATGAGGTCCATATTTAGCGACTAACTCTCGGAGTTTCTCATCTTCATGAGGCCTCCAATGCCCTCTGCTACACATTATCGACCAATCTCAAATCTCTAAACCAATATAGAGAGTACTGTTTAGAAACCCTATATATATATATATATATGTCCTCAGATTAACTCTCAACTATACACAGGTGCCCTTTTTTTTCTTCTTTGTCGGCTTTCCTACGTACCCAACTTCTGCAAGTAGTGTAGGGTGCAACTAATTAGAGAAACAAGATACAGCAGTACACCAGGAAAACAGTACATCAAATTAAGAGTAAATTTTAATCTACGGAGGAGAAAAATAGAAAGTTATGTTAGCAGAGAAGAAACCAGATGTACACAATATAATCTGATGATATTTAATAGAAGATCGAAGAAGAGGAGGATATTTGAGAAGCGATTTCCGTTAGGAAGTCGAAGGGTTTGGAGTCTAATTTGGACAGAATTGGTATACCTGCGATTGATGCCAACGTTTAGGCTAACAAACAAACGACCTGATCTTGTAACATATTAAAGCTTTAGTACTTTTGCATCAACTCAGTGGATATATCAAAGAGAGAGAAGGATATATGGTTGCGTAGGTGGGTGAGTTTTGTTCTGCTTTCAACGTCCTTTCCAGTTTTTCTAACCTACATGACGCCTGCTCATAACCCACCTACGCTAATCCACCTTTTAATTCCCCTCCTCTAACTACAACATAACTCCCATAAAACAATATAATAATCTCCAACAGCATGGGCGGGTTCGCGCAGTCCAAACTCTATATTTGTTTTAAAAAATTTATTGAATATGTATAAATTATTAATTTAGAACCCAATAACTTAAAAAATTAATCAGAATCCAAAAATTTCAAATACTGACTTCGCTTCTGTAACCATCAGTACCATATATAATCACAAGTCATCTATTATGTTTGGATTAATGCCAAAACTAATTGAAATTTAGAGATTCTTTTATATTCTAACTATTTTAATTTACACGATATATAGTTTAAAAGAATTTACATTCAGGAAAATAGGTGAATAACCTATCTTATCTACAAAATATTAAATCTCATTTTAATGGAAAAATATATGCACATATCTTTTGGTTTAACCATGGTAAATGACCAGAAACATTGTCTTCATCGATTTTTTCATCCTTGTAATTAGTTTTAGTATTGTTATTGAAAAACCAATTGAATGACTATTTCTTAAGCATGTTAACGAAAATATAGAAAAGCATGTTAGTTTAATTAAATGTTACATTCACACATGACACCCGCATTCCATTAACTTAACATGAAAAACAAAAAAGAAACTAAAGGGAGTCAATTGCTGATATGGGCATTTACCCTCTTAGTCATGGGTCATCTAACAACAATGATGCTGCTAATTGACTAAACAAACAACTAATGCTGCTCTTTCTCCTTCTCGTTAATAATATTAGAGTTCCAGCTCTCCGGTTATCAAGTTCATCTCAACATAATAGTTCCTATTCCAGCAGTATTAGGGCGGCTATCTTATTTTAATCTGTTAAAAAATAACAAATTTAAAAAGTTCAATACATTTAAATAAATAAATAAAATACATATATAGGGCTTAATTACGTCGCATTCAGAAATTAATTGGTAACCGTTGTTGAAAGATCTTGCTAAAATTTCAGAATAACGAAAAACTTTTGTTGACTTGTCATACCTACATAAGAGTCCTTTCAGATTGTTGGCCTAACATTGGTCTATTAATATTTTATTTATGAGAAATTGGTTTGTTAGGAAAGGAAGTCTCCTTCTTAATTCATCTCTCAACCTACATCTGTAAGCAAAACTGATCAGCTTCTATGTCATATCCACTTAGCCCTTCTCATTTTCCTATCCAACAAACAGTTTTATAACAGTGTCTTTACAGAAGTCGACATTAAACTTATGCCAAAGGTTCAGAAAAAAGCTTATGATTTTTATCACTGTAATTAAGTTTGAAACACAGTGTAACTGTCGGTAAGTTCATGCTAATACAACCGAGTGATTGCTGATTAATTAGCGTCGATAGGCATTCACAAATGATATCTTTTTTTATACATGTGACTATGAGGTCGGAGTCAGCTCGCGCTCGCCCTATAGCATTTTTTATATAGTTACCGAGTAATAATTTCGTCCGCCCTAATATTTTTTTCTCCGTTAGATTTGAACCTTCACAAGAGGATTTCTGCGGCATGATTAGATTTCTGCGGCATGATAAATCAACGTCAGTACATGGCAAAAGCCTAATTAGCTTCGTAAAAAATGAAATTCATTTATGCATATGTGTTATTCATGATATTGGACTTGTTCTCGTCTCTTCACCAGTTTTACCTACTTTTTCTTCACGCGCTGCCCTTCCTTGATCTCTTAGTGTGGAGTCAAGATTTAAAGTTTATGGTCCAGAATTTTAGTTTTTTTAGTTATTGGATTCTAAATTAATAATTTATACATGTTAAATAAATATCTTCAGAGAAATATATAATTTGAACTAAAACTGTTTATTCTACCGAACCTGCTTCCGATACTCTACCTTCGCCCATTCTTTCTATTCATTTTCCTTTTTGATGATTCATGCATGGAAACTATCAAATTATCAATACCACCCATCGCGTTTGATCATTATGATACAACGATGCAGGGATCTATACGTCTAAAGCTTCATACCTGAAAGTATTCTTCTATGTAATAATATATGTATTTATCCTTTTACTTCAAAGGAAATTCTGTGTCTTTTCTCCTGAAAGAACAGACAAAAGATGAGAAACTACCAGATTATCAAAATTTTAAGTACAAAATGATCGACTAGTCATCTTAATGGGCGTTTGGACATAAGAGTTGTAAAATTTCGAAAAAAAGTGAAAAAAAATTTCAAGTGAAAATGGTATCTGAAAATTAGAGTTGTGTTTGGACATGAATATAATTTTGGGTTGTTTTGAATTTTGTGAGTGATCTGAAGTGAAAATCTTGGAAAATAACTTTTTGAGTTTTTTAAATTTCGAAAAATTTCAAAATTCATCTTCAAGCAAAAATTATAAATTTTGGGCCAAATACTGATTTCGGGAAAAAGTAAACAGTTTTTGAAAAAAAGTGAAAAAAAATTCATGCTAAACGGCCCTAAGTGAGTTGTAGCTACCTTTATCCCATGGACACCAGGCTTTTTATGTTATTTTCCTATGAGATTATATATAGATAGATTAAAGGCACTATCAGGAGCAGAGCAGCGATAGAATATTCGGATATCTTTTACTTAGAGCCTGTATTTATATTAGATTTGTTAAATATATATAAATATCTAATTGTGAATGCCATACGAGCGGAAAATTTAAAATACATAAATTTCAAATTCAAGAACAAGGACAAGGCAATTTTATGAATTTCCAGTTTCGAAGTTTATTTGTACCTACAAAGGTTCGTTCCATTACTTTACAGAAACTAGTTCGCACACGTGCGCACGTTGCACATGAGCAATGAAAAAATGAGGAAATAATTTTCTAATTACTTTTAGAAAAAACTGAATGAAAACTATAGAAAATTTACCACACAGGATTAAAAAGATGACAGTTATGCTATTTTGCAAAAAAAAGAAAAAACCATATAAATTTAATTCTTATTGTTTGTGGTGTAATCTGGGGAATGTTCACCTAAGTGATATGTTAGCTTATCTGTCCATCAGATCATTGTCTACACATTCTTCACCTGAATTAAAACTATCGAGTTTGAAGCTATTCAAGCTTCTCAACTGCAAATTGCTAACTGAAAACTAACAGCTTAACCATTTGCAAGTTAAAGTTTATTCTTGGCATTAAATTAGGTGTACACCTACCTGACCTAATTATCTATTCTCATTAGGAAATACTCTTGTCTTGAAGTCACGACAATAATTTGTTATTCAATCATCATCTTCATCAAATTCCAAGATTAGATTTTCTGTTATCTGATTTCTTTGTGAGAACACTCATGAAAAAATTAAACACGGATACTAGGCAAAGTTGTGGTCTTTCGACTCTAAGTTATTGGTTTTTAGCTTATGACTGTTAGGTAGATGGATATTATTATGAAAATAATGTGAGCTTAGTGTGAAAAAGTTGAAAACTATGCTGTATAGTAAGACAAAAAATACTAGGGGGAGTACATCATTTATTTAGGAATTTATTTCTGACACTCAAGTTGCTTAAAAAGTCTGATTAAAGTGTACGTTTCAAGTAAAATTTTGAAAAATAATGTGATCACCTACTTGAGTCTGGAGCTACTTTAGTAAATATTCTTTGTATTATCAGTCGATACAAACCAAAATCTTAAATATTTTGAACAACATTTGGTTGAAGTTGTAGAGAAAGTATTTGGAGTTTACTATTCTTGAAGGTGAAGTTGAATTTGAAAAAGAGTGTTTGTAGATATTGAATTTCAGTATTTGCAAATAAGACAAGCCTACCAGTTTGGATACACCTATTAGACCAATATTTCAACTATTCAGAAGGTGTTACAGTTGAAGTTTATTTGAAATCGGAAATAACATAGAGAAAGGAAGCTTATTACTAGTCAAACAAAAGTTTCTCACTTTAAGAGATGAACGTCAGAATATGTTCAACGATATGACATTTTGTACCTTAGACGAATTAGAATCTTAATTACAACATACACAATATCATTCTAAAATGTATGATAGTACACATAAGAATTAAGATGCTGAAATTAGGAACTTCTTTTTGAATATTATTAGCAAGTGGAAGTAGTCATTTTTATCACCACCATATTGACAACTGCACCAACTACCTTCTCTTTCGGCTTAATTAAGTGTGGATTAGTGCAAAAATCCAATTAATCCACAATGATAACATTTCGTTGTGTCCAAATTTAATTGATGAGCGCATTTTATCCTAATTAGAATCGACCCCAAGAGAGAGATGTGGAGAAAGTCGCCCTGACTACTGAAAATATACTGAGAAAATAGGCAACGAGAAGAAAATTGTGCCATCTTGCACAAATATGATGGGGATTTGATGTTGTCCAGTTCCATATGCCACAATATATTCCATTCAAACCACAAACAAAAAGGTAGAGTACATTCCACTACCTAGCACGTGGAAAAAAAGAAAAAGGATTAAAGGACAAAAATTATAGCATCCCCCCCCCCTCCCCCACTTTTTCTAAAAAAAAGAAATTTAAGTTTGAATTTCTGATATCTATACAGTCAAGCAAGAAGGTTTACTTAATGAGATATGAGAAAACAAATAAACTTTAATTACTCAATCATGATGAAATATACATTTTTCACCTCATTTTTGTTTGAGTTTTATGTAATATACACAGTGTAAAGTTTTTTTTACACCATCAGATTACCCAAAAAACATCTATGTGTAAGCTTCCTTAAAAAGTATCTACACCGAGTGTACCTGATCTGATAGTACACATATATGACTTGGTACAAGCCTACAAACTGTTCCCTTTTCAATATAAAAATCGCCTCCACTAATCTGTTTCCGCATACTTGCACTTCATATGGAGATATCCTCTGCCTTTTAACTTGGAAGGTTAGAAGAAGAATCGATTAAAATAACTTCAACTAAAAATGTTCATCCAAAGAAGATTATTTGTCACGTTGATAACCAACTGATAGTAAATTGGCTTACATGAGCTACAACCTGTAAGAATGAGTATCCTCTGGGCTTAACAGACAATAAATTAGTATACAGAAATCCCTCATATAGACAGAAAAAGATAATGAAAGATCCAAAAGACAATTAAGGCTAATTTAGCCACCAAACAGTTAATCACTAAGCTAAGGTGCCAGCTTGAAGTTGATGCTTACAATGCTGATAGTTCTACTTCCTGATTGCACGGCCGATATGCCACAAATGTGCCATCATTTGAGAAGGAACCAGGATTAAAGCATGTAACTCCTGTGTACCTGAAGGCCTTCTGCTCACTTTTGTCCGCCAACACTATCTGTTAGGAAATATCAGATCATTTTTTATCAGTTACAATTAGTTCAGGTTATCCTGTTATCAGTTTCAGGCCATAATGGAATGAAGTTCTCAACTAGAGACAACCTATTAAACTATTTAACCAGATGTGGATCATAGTGAAAAAAGATCATAACTTCAGTCGTGATTCTGCAATGAGATATGTTCTAGTATTATACTTTAGTCCCCAATAGAAGGAAGCAGTCGGCTTTTCAGCAATTAGGAAAACCTCTGAGGTGTCAAAGTAAAATCACATCTTGAAACTTCAGTTGATAGTGCAATCTAACTTCTCAAGTTCAGGGTAGATATTGGTGATTTAGCATCACAGCTTAAATAGGAACATATATGTGCATATCATAAAAACATTGTCTGATGGAGGAAAATAAATTTTGAAGAAACTGAGGTTTCTACAGATTCTATATACACAAGAAAGAGGAAAGTACCGTATGCGGGGTTGGATAAAGGTGTAGACTGTGATCATAATTCCAGATAATGGGTTGACCTGTCAAAGGAAGTGGGCAGAGATGGCTCTGATGTATTATCGTCGCAACAAGCTGCAAGAAAATAAAATAAGCACCCTCAACTTCAATGATCTATGATGCCAAAAGAAATCCAAATTAAGAATATGAAGACAGATCTTACATGCTCAAATGGATCACTGGTTTCTTCTGTTGAGGGAGGTATCAGACATGACCTTCGCATTCTATAAAGCAAATCTTGGCGGAATAGTACAATTTCTTGGGTATAAAACTTGATTCTGTTTCAACATGAAAAGTTAGGAACAATCCATAATATGATACACTAACATTTTAGCAGAAAATGCAATTCTTTTTGGCACCAAAGCACCCAGAATGCCCACAACATTAACATGACAGATTGTATGACTTCTTCAAGATTTTGATTATGCTCATTTTGATTGGGCAAATGAGGGAAGATCTTGTTAACAGAATAGAAAAAAGGCTAAAAGTTTAAGCTCTTGCTGTTTAATCAAAACTCAGTTTCCACCAAACAAACGATACCTGCATGGGTTACTGGAGAATATTGCATCGGGAACATATTTCTGAAGTTCTTCAGTTAGGTATTTAGGCAAAGGACATCTGGGTAAGACTGTTGAAGGACCTGGAGAAACAAGAGAAAAACTTCGCATTATATTATTAAGTAGGTAAATAAGCTTAAATGACAAATGGAGATGATTTATCAACACACCTACATCATCAGGACCAGGGATAAACAGAAATCGACTATGCTCTTTTAGTCGCTGGTGCGAGGCAATCATTTGCCCAAGCTTGCCAAACTGAACCCTGTGAAAATTATGTTTATTTGTCACTTCCTTTACCAACAAATAACCATAATAGTAATACAGCTAAATTTTACGTTTGCACTTGCCTGAGACTTGAGATTGACTTGAAGGAAAGATTAAATGGCTGAGAGCAGAAATTCCCCATGAGGACAAATAAAGAAGGAACCACCTCTACATTTTCATAACCATTGAGGATAGTCTCCAGATTTCCCAAAGTCTTCTCTAAGGATAGGCGAGAATCATGGATCAGGCAACCATAACCAGTCCAAACGTATTAAAACAACAAAGAGAGGGTTGCAAGAGCCAAAAAGAAGCATATATACCTCCTCATTGTCCAGCCAGATATCAGATAGTATAACAAACATGTCATTCACAGCTTTTTTCTCCAGCTCTGCAAGTCTAAGCTGTTGCAGAAGTTAGGGAAGCTCCATATTCGGTTTTAGCTACAATGAATAGTTTTGCTATGGTATTTTCATTTTTTCTATTATTGAACCAAGTAAAAGGATACAGTTTCCTCTTTGGCAAGAATACCACCACCAAAGAAGTCTAGTCCTGAAAAAAATGCCATGGACTTTTCTCTGTCCTCTAATGGAGGAAATCCACACGTCCTGACCTGCCCAATACTTATAGAAAATTAGCTACTGTATAATTAAACCACCAACCATATTAACATATCCAAACCTCAGCCCAAAAATTTGACACTGAATCTTATGCGTGGCTAATATCATTTTTGGTACAATAATTGCCCAAAGTTGCTAACCGTCAAAAATATTAAAGCATGTCAGCTTAAGCAAGCTTTATTGGTCTTATTCTTCACTTGTATGAATAGGAAAATAAATTGGTTCTAAATGAGCGGATCTCACTTTTCATGCAGTTAGTTCCTCATAAGAAACTAAAAGAGCAGACTAATGAAACTCTCTCAGAGCCTATGCACCACAAAGTATGAAAATTGAGATTGCTACTGAATATTTATCAACTTCTTCTCGAAGTGCTTATCTAGTTTCAAACTTGTATTTCAAAGAAGAGATTCAGTACAAGAATGGACCTGAAAAACACCATCCAACTGCATTTCACCTTCTGCCAGGACAATTGTATTTTCCGCAAAGAAACCTGTAGTTATCTTGTACTGCAGGTTATGGATACACAGCATGTTATTGCAAATACTGTAACTCTAAGACACAACTTTTAAGCATTGTTATCTACAAGGAGGGAACAGATTCATTGAGCTTTTTCCTCTATTATAAGATGGACCACATGTAAGGCATAATCCATACATAACCAAGAAGTGAAATTATAAAGCTCTAAGACTAATTACAGGAGCAATTTCGAAAAAGCAAAATTGCAACCAAGGGTTTTAGGAAAAGAAGCATATATGGCATAAACAAATGGAGTAGTTCCTAAGACCACTAAAGAGCTATAGAGAAATAAACAATCATGGCTATTCAACATCAGAAGAGAAAAACTAATGAAGGCTAACTATTCAGATTCAAGTACATTGAATTCTACTTCATAGCAGTGGGACAGTTCTTGTATCAACTATTATGAGCAGTGAAATGAGATAAAACATCTGAAAAGGATATTGCACTCGATAAATTAACTTCAACAGCTGCAGTAAGGTCTTCCAAGTAGAAATGTCCATCCTCCAACTGAGATATGACACCCATTATCCATCTTCTCCCTACCCGCCCAACAAGAGATTGAATTGGAGAGATCTGCAAACAAACATTTTCCTACTGTGAGCATCATTTTGCACAGAAACTTGAGAACCACAGCTCTGCAGTCCATCTAGAGAGACTTGAATCTAAACTAGGATCACGATTGCTACTCACCTCACAGCTGCCATACTCTGAAGTAGGGGCATCAAAAGCAAGGGTTGAAAACCGTGGATCACGAGATAACCTCTGGAATAATAAGAGGAATCTATCCTTATATAAGGTGGCTTTTGCAGAGGCATCACCGTGAATGGGAAGCCTCCCTGTGTGCCTACACATAGAAAATGAATTCTGGTTTTAACTAGAAATTATAAGGCGCAGGAGCTCTAACTATACACATCTTACAGAAAGCTAAGTAAAACATGCAACTTGAAAGAAAAGAGTGCTACATACTTTGTATTCAGTTATTTTAGGAGTGAAATTCTTGTTTTTGACCAAAATTTGAACTAATTACTGTAATAGTTACAAATGAAAAATAAGAATCTTAATATGAGGTTTTGGTTTCCTCAGCTTGTACACCAATTCAAAAAGAGAACTACTTTTCTGTACATCAATTCAAAAAATAAAACATCAACTTAAACAAGTGGAAAAGGTGTCTTAGACTCTAACTAATTTCCAATGAAACAGCTCCAATTACAGTTAGATAAACAGTTAAAGTTCTTTAAAGACAGATAGTAAACATTTTCTAGTTTATGCTTACTTCAACAATGTTGGAGTAACAAAAATTCTCTAAGATATCCCTAATAAAAAAAAAAAGGCTCTAAATTTTAGTCCTTTTTTTCAGATTTGCAAGGGGCTGTTAGAGGTGCTACCTATAGTTGAGCAGGGGCGGAGGGAGAGCATTAGCTGCGGGTTCGGACTAACCCAGTAGCTTTTGCTTAAACTTTGTATTTGTATTAGAAAATTCATAAATATGTATTTTAATTGTGAACCCAGTAACTAAGACAAACTACGGGTTGGCTGATAAATTCAGAACCCATAAACTAAGACAAACTATGGGTTCGCTGATAAATTCAGAACCCATAAACTTCAAATCCTAGCTCCGCCTCTATCTCTAAGCTATAAATAATGCAATATAGTTGTCAGTTAAAAACCAAGTAACTTTCAGGAGTTAATGTGAGAAAACAAACATTTCTAGAATAAAGATGACTGCGTACTCAACGGAGGGGGGAAAAATGGATAAAAGAGTAGGGTAGCATACTCGTGAAAGAACTTCTTAACAGGATCATATCGGAATTTAGGAACAATAAAAGCATCAGTAATACGAAGGGCGGAAGCAGGTGATGAACTGGAGCTAGGGTTCTCCTCAACGGCGGCTTCTGCCTCCAATAAAAGACTCGCCACTTTATGAATCGGCTCTCTGTCCAGAATCGCTGATTTCACTGCCCGAAATCAAACAAAATTGAACAATAATAAGTAAAACAAACAAAAATTAAAAAGGAAAACAAAAGGGGGTTAATTATAATGTACGGACAAGAGAGATGGTGCAGCTCATCGAGAAGGAGTTCAAGAGCGTCGTCGAGGGCATCGGAAGGAAAATGGGAAAGGAAAGAGAGGACTTCGGAAAGAGCGTCGACTTTGAGGGAGTAACCCCTCATCTTGAACTTCCTCTGTACTTTGTTCCTTACAGCTCCGCTCATCGTTTGCAGATTTTGGTTCTCAATTCTCTCTCTGCTTCTGGACCTGTAGGTTTTCGTTTGCAATTCTCTCTCGCTGTTTCTGGATCTGATATCAGTTGGTGTGAGCGGGAGACGCCACTGGCTTTTAGGTAAGTTGTCTTTCGCAATTTTGGCGGGAAATTCATCATTGTAAGAGTACTTTATATCGTTTCCAGTTTTCTTTCTTTTGACGGGTATGGTATGCTCCGACACAAATATGATTTTTATTTCAGAAATTATATTGGAGGAATAATTGCTTCATAATAGACTATTAAAGACAATATAGTAGTAGTACACTAGTACTATATTAGAAAAGGAAAGAGAGGAGTAGATTGCATTTTTGGAATATATTTCTTTTACCAGACTTATAAGGAAGAGTTTAATTTTATATGCTGATAGGGTAAAAGTTTTTTACACAATTACATTATATAAAGTAAACTTTGATAACTAGTGAAATTATTAATTTGAAAATTAAAATAAGTAACCATTATAAATTAAATTGCCCTAATAATATCGTATATTTTTATTATGATGTAAGTGAATATAATTAAGCCCAAAAGAGTTACTGCTAAGAACATTAAGCTGAAATAATGCGTATTAGAAACTAAAATATGAGTATGTACAATCAAATTAAAATGAAACCGTGTAATATTTCCTCGGATAAAGAGATGTATATTTTGCTCAACAGAATATTGCATAATAAATGTTCACAATACAAAATGCAATTAATAGGATTTATTTTCAGTTCTCACATGCGCCTTCCAAGAAGAAGGAATTTGAAATCCCAACAACTCTTTATTATCAATTTGAAAGAAAGAATAAGAAATAAAGTCAACTAGTGCATGCATACTTACAATTTTATTTTAAGTATACCATATTCACACAGGGTTCGAGAAAGAATTACACCTCGAAGAGTATGATACAAGCAGTCTATCCTGTCCTGATGCAAACATAAGTGTCTGATTCCACGACATTTAATGACACTGCCAATTTAAGATGTATAAATTGTTATCCAAGTTAGTAGACGAGGTGATCACCAAACAATTAGGTTTGATTAGTTAACATTCGTTAGTCCTTATGATTGAATTGTAATAAGATGTAAAAAATTAGCAAAGAGCTTCGACCTTAACTCGGCCAGGTAGCGATCGCACAAGAGATCCTGTATCATGTACCAATCCCGACTTGTATCCTAATAATGATCGTGGACACTTGAAAGAAGGAACATGTTCATGGAATTTTAATTAAGCATGAACATGTTTGAATAGTCACCTGAGGTTTGAATAGTCACCTCTTTGAAAGAGAATAAAACACCCAAAGATAACATGTGAAGGAGATGATCACTTAGCATAATAGGAGCCATCCTCTTCTTGCACAGATAAGCAGCCATCATTAAATTGGCGATCCTACAATAGGGAACTTTCATTCCCAGTACAGCAAGCTGAAAAACACTTATTACTAACATATATAGAAAGATCACGAAAGCACATATAGCACCAAAAACTACATAGGTGCATGGAAGCTACCACGATAGACATATTACAGGATGGAATAATAAAGTGCCCAAAAAACCAAGAGTGACTAGAGGTGCAGCTAGGAACATCTCAAAAGCAATCTCTGTTAACTGAACTAACAGACTCCGCTGGTTTTCTTCCCTGCTATTTTCCTCCAATGCTTGAGTATGTCTTTCTGACTCTCTACAATATCTGTGTGAAACTGATGAAGCCCATCACTCTTATCATTATGCACTTCCTCTGCAGTGACGCGGGCAGCCTTTGTGGGTAAGCGAGGTGGATGTGTATCTAACTCTTTCAGAACATTCTCAATGTCGGCTACAAGTCTCTCTGCTAGGCTGTGGCTGAAATCCTCTCTGATTACAACACGCAGAACAGCAATGTGTTCAGCATCTGGTGGCATGGTGTATGCTGGGACAATCCATCCGAATCTTCTGAGATGCTCAGACACTTCAAACACTGTATATTTGCTGCTGTCCCTCAGAGAAAATGCTACTACAGGCACGCCTACATCCTTAGAGACGATATCGAACCGGCCCATTTTTGTGATTCCATCCGTTAATACTTTTGCATTTGCCATGCAATTCTCCATGATGCTCTTATAACCCTTGAAGATCAGAACCAAAAGTGTAAAAAATTTCATCTCGGCTAAGCAACAGTCGTGAACCAAAAGTTTCAAGGTGAAAGATGTGATTGATGGCGGGTTATATATCTTTTGGTTCACATATATCAGTTTGAAAACTAACAAACTTCCACTAGTTTCTTCCACTAACTATTCCTGAGTAACATATATTTTTTCTAAATTCACAGGTATTCTGCAGTGGTGATAGAATTTTAATTTTACCGGACTAAACTTAAAAGGCAAACACAATAAGATTAAGATTTGCTTTCAAAAAGAACTCAGCTTTAACTTATAATAAACACAATCCAGGTAATTATTTACAGGCTTAGAGAAACAGAGGATCTCAGTAATTACCTGAAAGCCAAGTCTTATTAACTGATAATACTGCGCAATTATTTGATAGGAACCTGAAATTGGAAAATAAAGCATTAAAGCTTAACATCAACATGATCTCGAGTAGGAACGTCAAAAACTGCTGGAATGGCAAAGCATTACTTATCTAATCACATAGCATATAAAGAACATTTGATATTACCTTTAGAGAAGTTGAGAGTAAAAGTAGGCTGATCAGATCCGAGGTAATTTATATGAAACACGAGCTCCTCGGGCAAATCTTCCTTTCTCCGCCATATTACCCAACCAACACCAGCATATACAAGGCCATACTTGTGACCACTGACATTTATACTTCTCACCAGAGACAAGCGGAAATCCCATTCAACATCTGGCCACAGGAAAGGAGCAATAAATCCCCCGCTGGCTGCATCAACATGAATTGGAGTATTCCATCCAGTTTCCTTGTTCTTTTTTGCAAGGAGTTCGTTAAGGAGCTTCACATCCTCAAATTCCCCAGTCAGGGTGGAACCAAGAATTGCTGCAACACATATTGTATTCTCATCTACCATCTCAACTGCTTTAGCAGGGTCCATTACATAGTATCCTTCTTTTAATTTCACCTCCTTCAATTCAACTTCAAAGTACCTTGCAAATTTTTCCCAGCAGACCTATACCCCATAATTCAGACAGAAAATTTTCAGCAGAATTGAAGACAACAAATAACAGCGAAACTTAACTTTAGTAATCATGCAGTTCTAAAAGATTAATGGGGCTTCAGTAGGTATGCTTTTCCTCAATGGGCGATCAAGGGACCAGTATTGACATTGACACAAAATATTTGTTAAAATAAGCTACCTCCATCTGATCATATTCGGTCCAAAGGTACATCTAGAAGAATAAAGAGAGAAGTCCAATTGGAGTTACTGAAATTAACAAGTCGTCCTAAAAGCACAAGCAAGAGAGTTATGAGTTATGACTACGCAAAGGAAGTTTGATTAAAAGTCTAAATCACCTGCACATTAGCTCCCGTCACTATATTAGGCTTATCGAAAGGTTTGTCTTCTGCTTTTTTTCTCGCCTGCCATTTGCGTTTGAAAGCAAGGCCAGCAAGCATGATTGCCTCTGATGAACCCACTGTACCAACTCCTATTGCGGTTTCATCGTCACCAACTGGAGCATGGAAAAGATGTGCTAACATGTTAACACACCGATTCTGCAAGGAAACAAAAATTGAAGCATTCTGCATATCAAATTATTGACTTGAAAATATAACAAATAAAAAGGTATGCATCAAGAAGAAAAGGTACTACTCTCCTTTCATTGCAATCTATACACACACTTTATGTGGACGTTCAATAAATTTAACACAATTCCCTTACTATATACTCCCTTTATTCCAGTTTTTTGTGTCATTATTTCCATATTGCATGTTTAGAATTTATTACTTAACTTTAAACTACTCCCTCCGTACAGGTTTACTTGTCCGCTATTGACTTGGCACACCCTTTATGAAATAACAAATAATATGATGATTTACTATATCACCCCTATTTATTATATGTTGGAATTTGGAAAGTGAATTGGAAACAAGTTAGTACTTAATAAGAAGGATAAAACAGGTATAGAATGGTAAATTATCCATTGATTTTCTAAGTTTGTAAACAGGACAAGTAAAAGTGGCATGCTTTTATGAACTCTCACAATACATTTAAAATCACAAGTTCCAAAAGTTGCTTTCTTTTATTAAATTCCATGCCTGTCAACTATCTGCCACATAAATTGAAAATGAAACGGAGGGACTAATTACCACTGTTAACTTTCAGAGTTCAAATACCTAAAAGTATCTAAATTTGTTTACTTATCAAACTAACTTTTCAACTAATACTACACTATCGTTAATATGATATATAAGTTTAATTATCCGTATCCAGCATCACCATATAAAATGGGACTAAGAGTAACAGAGAGTGCAGAAAGAAAGGGAATAAATTACTAACTTGAAGTTCAGTGGTAACAGGGTACTCATCCATGTCAACGTAGTTCTTATTAATGGAAGACATGATAAGCTTATCGCACTCGGGCTCCATCCACGTGCTAACAAAGGAGGCTAGATTCAACCTTGGGTTACCGTCCAACATAAGCTCATCGTTAACAATCTGAAAAGCGGCTTCCTTAGGCATGGACCTGTCTGGGATCTTGAACTTAGGTAAAGATTCTTGTACATATCTTGACGCAAATGTACAGTGCAAGTTCTCGTTTGAGTCAGTAATCGACGTCGTTGTTACCACCATTTTTCCTCTCTGTTTTCTGCAATTTGCTCTGTAAGGGAATCGGGGAGAAGTATAGAGTGCTGATTGATCGGAGAAAATGGGGAATAAATAAGAGTGTGACTAGGAGATGGTTAAATATGGCAGTGACACGTAGTGCGCAGTGGCGGTTGGAAATAGAAAGAGTTCCCCACCTGCTGCTTTTAATATAATCTACAACGGATTTGCCGACGTTTTTTTTCCTAATCTAAATTACTTTTAGTTGTACGTGGAGGTCAGTAACAGCGGGATGAGAGTCTTTTGCTATAATGGTTTACTATATACACGACAATTTTTTATTTTTCTAAAAGATCTGTTATTAATGTAATTTGATCAGTAATATTAGGATTCATTACTTGATGAAAAAAGAATAAATTCATTTATCCAGTTATCGATTAGTAATAATTATTATAAAATTATATTTTTGTACTTACTTTATAGTTAAGTGACTAATCTCGAGATTAGTTGTACTGCAATTTTATCTCAATCAAAAATGAGATAAACTCGTTTTAAATTTAATTTTGGGACTAATTATCCCTAATCCTTCGTCCCAGAAATTGAGAACAGTTTGATGGTTTTATTGTTTCGGTATCTACACTCTCGTCCACTGGAGCTTACACTTCTCTTGCGAACCAAAGAAATATCTGTGATTTGGATAATAGTTAAGGCTGTGGCCCACGGCGGTCCTGGGCCTGGCGGTCCTGGAGGTTGGGACCGGCCCGCTACGGGCCTAAGCCCACACGATCCCAAGCTAAATGGACCGGGCTCGCGGGCCCAAACGGGCCTAACGGTTCCTTTTCTTTCTTTTTTATCAACGGAAATTTCTTGTAAACTATATATGCATATACTAATATAGATGGCAATTAGACATATATAAATCTATTGCCTATATAAGTCTTGTATATATTGTATATATATATATATATATACATATAAACTATATATATATATATATATAGAGAGAGAGAGAGAGAGAGTTTATAGTTTATATATATAGTTTATTGTATATATATGTATATATATATATATATAATACATATAAAGTATATATATATATATACATATATATATATATGTGTATATATATATAATTTATATGTATTATATATATATAAGTCTAATATAAGCCTTGTATATATTGTATATATTGTATATATATAATATGTATATATTTACAATTATATTATGTATATATATATAGATTGCAATTAGACATATATAAATATATTGCCTATATAAGTCTTGTATATATTGTATATATATGTTGTATATATTGTATATATATATACATATATATATATATATATATATACATATAAACTATATATATTGCTTTATATAAGTGTTATATATAGTTTATATATATATTAGATACTTTATAGTTTATATATATAGTTTATTGCTTATATATGTATATATATATACATAATATAATTGGTTTATATATATATATATATATAAGTATAATATCATATTTAAAGACAAAATAAATTGCAAAGAAATATTCAAGAGAATGTCTTATAATTTTTATTATTATGACATTAACAAAAAATGGCAATATCTTTCTTAGTCTTCCTTCCCTCAATGGAATGACACAACAAGGTACTAATACTACCATTAAAAGGAAAAAAAACTAAGGAAGATGTACCAAAATACAAGTTACATAATAAACTAAACAATAATCTTTCTTAGTCTTCCTCCCCCCAATGGATGAGCACAACAAGGTACTAATACCACCATTAAAAGGAAAAAAAACTAAGAAAGTTACATATTACTCTAAGTATTATCCCTAACAAATCTCATAAATCCTTCAAGGTCCGGAGGAACTTCCGTTGGCGGCGATGGAAAAGAGGCTTGTTCATCACCGCTTCCGGGCGAAGCCGCATCTTGCTCAAGTTTCGATAGCATTTCTTCATAAGCTTCGTCGACATCCGGTTGTGATTCTGCAAGTCCGAAATTTCTTCTTTCCGAACGGATCCAATCTCGGAAGCGTACTGCCTTTTCCAAGCTCTCCCTCATGGACGCTCTATGATCACCGAGTTGAAGTCTCGCTTGACTGAAAGCGCTCTCCGATGCCACCGTTGAAGCTTGAACGGTTAATATATCTCGAGCCATCCTTGAAAGAACCGGATAGTGTTTTTGTTTGTCCTTCCACCCTTCCAAAAAGTTGAAGGAGCCGTCGGGATTCTCTGATTCAAGTGCCTGCGACAAATAAACTTGAAGCTCATTTAGTTGTGAACTATCACCAATATTGTCACCTTGGGAACCCCTGAACTCCGTCCAAGCACTGAGGGCCTTTATGCCCGCAGTTCTTTTACCTGGTCGTGAAGTGGACGAAGTAGGAGTTGGAATATTAGGTCTAGCATGATCTAAGGCAGCTTGATATGCATTATAAATTGTCTGTGCATTTATTTGAATTGAGGCTTTTGCATCTCCAAGTGAAGCAAATTCTTCAGGCGAAAGTGACAAAGAGGTATAAATTTTTGTATACCAAAATTGGGGACCTCCTAATTTCATGGTAGGGTTTTATAGGGCGGCAACGCCATAAATAGGGGGGATAGGAAAAAAATATTTTTAAAATTTTTCTTTCATAGAATCAATGGCAACTCGATAAGTGTTACCACCCTCAGAAAATTGATCAAATAAATTTGCAAGTGCAGCAATATAAACTAAACAGTTAGAAATAGTAGGATAGTATTGGCCAGATAAATCGTTAGTTGCTACTGAAAATTATTCTAAAAAATCTATAAGTATTTTAACATTAACCCAATCTTGATTATTTAGGTGCTCGTCGTCTTGATAAATGTCACCACCACCTACACGAGCATTGTAGGTTGCGGTAATTGGGTGTCTATATTCATACGCAACTATTAGACTTTCGTACATGTAGTTCCATCTAGTAGGACAAGGTTTAGGAACCTTTCTTTCTCTAAGGCCACATTCATCACATTTTTTAAAATATTCCCTAAGTCTACTTCTACGGTTTGAGTAGAATAGCCAGTTAAGAGCCATTTTTACCTTTTTTATTTCTATGTTTAACAATCTCATTCCGTCACCGACAATTAAATGATAAATGTGACAAATGCACCTAACATGAAAAATATTAGAAAATGAGGGATTTAGAGTAGTTGTAAGCATAGTTATTGCGTTTGTGTTACTAGACGCGTTATCCATGGTAACAGACATTATTTTATCTGTAATGCAAAAATATCTACAAATGCCTGATACCGTGCTAGCTATAAATTTACCAGTGTGGCGTGAGTTAATTATTCTATAGGCGATAATGCGTTTTTGCATTATCCAATCCTCGTCTATCCAATGACTGGTAACGGTTAAATAGTCACAGTCATTGACACTTCTACCTATGTCTGTAGTAATTGCAATGCGACAATCTATATGGGTAAATAGATATCGCAAATATTGTTCGTATTCATGCTTATATTTGTAAATGTCAGCCTTCACGGTAGCACGAGGCCATCCTTTATATGTAGGATTATAAATTTTTCTAATATATTGTATAAAATGGGGGTTAGAAGGAAAGCTATATGGTAAGCACATAACTGTTACCATTTTTGCTAGTTCTTCACGATCCTTGTTTGGATCGTAGTATAAAATTCCACCGGTAACAGTGTTAATTCCGGGTTGGACTAAGTTTGAGCCTGCACTAGGTGGAACTGAACTACCTTCGCGCGTCCCCTCTTCCGCAGCTTTCATTTGTAAATATCTCTGTTTATCTCTAGGGTGTTTCATTATGTGCCTAGTTAAACTACCCGTACCACTACGGTTGCCAGTATATTTATGTGCAACAAAGACCCACAACTTTTACACTTAGCTTTGTTTTCTTCTCTTAATTAAGTAAAAAAGTTCCAAACAAGGGATGTTTCGGGTCGTCTAGGAGGTCTTCTATCAAATGTAGGGGTTATTACGGGAGGGTCAGGCGAGGCATCAGTTGGATTATTCATAGGACTAGTAGGTGTATCGTCTAAATCCGGTTGGGTTTCATCTAAATCCTCATTTTCAAATCTTGGTTGATTAGGATAAAGTAGGTTCATCGTTTGTTCATCTAATTGATTATCGGTGTAACATCGTGATAAAATTGACTATCGGAAAATTGAAACAAAGGGTGATCACTATCAAGAATATTAGGTAGAGGAGGACGGGTAGCAGGGGGAGGAGGAGTAGCTTGGCTACTAGATTGACCAATTTTCGATTTTCCCTTGCCCTTACCACCAAACATTTTTTTCAATGAAAAATCCATAGTAATTATAATTAAACTAATTAAAACAAACACAACAATATATTAAAAATTAAAAAGTTGGAACGAGGTTACTGAATTGACGAACAACTTCTTGAAAATTGAATATTGTTGAAGACTTGAAGACTTAAATACTTCAATTCACCAACTTCACAATTTTTCACGAAATTGTAATAATAAAGTAAGCACTTATGAAAATAATTAGAGAGAGATTGAGAGAATTTGTGAGTTAAAAATGAAAGAATGGGGGGGTATTTATAGGTGGGAATAGGTAAAAAGTGTATTTATAAAAAGTTTGGGGTTAATATAAAGTTTGGGGGCCAAAATATCTATTTTGGCAATTAAAAACGGTCAAATTTAAGGCCCAACGCTAGATTTTAAAAATCTGGCCGTTGGCCATTTTTAAAAAAAAAAAAATTTAAAAAAAATGACCGTTGGGCCCGCTGGGCCCGGACCAGGCCCACCTGGCGGTCTTTTTGGGCGACCCGGCCCGTCACGGGCCTATACCCGTTTAAGGCCCAGGACCACAGGGACCGGACCACGAGGCCCGTTAGGCCCACCAGGACCGCGGGCCCGTGCCGGTCCTGGGCCTGGACCGGCCCACAATACAGCATTAACCTCAAATGAGATAAAAATGCACAAAAGGGTTGAGCTTGTGCCTAATGGACTGAAGCAATTGTGTATAAGTTTCGATACCCCATGCGAAATTTGCATACTGCCCCGAGTCCACCAAGTAGAACCTAAAATGGTCTATTAAACCACTATCTTTCTCTGAAGGACAAAGGAAGAATTCTATCAGATAGAGAATACACAGCTTAACTGCATCCTCATCATTCACCCAACTACGGCTGGTTACCATTTGTTTCAAGTATGACTTCTCAACTTTTTCCTTGTTCGGGAATAGCTCCTCATTATTTTACTGTCATAGTTAGGTGTGTAACCAAAGTCCGTTACTTCTGTGGCACATCTAAGGCCAGTGATGAGGACAAACTTCCTCTATCAAAGTTCAGCCTCTCACCCTTTGTCTCTGTTGTAAAAAAATCAGATCCAGATGCGTTCAATTCATACTTCATGAGAAGATGAATTGCCTGATTTTGGATACATATTTTGGGCAAGGAAAGAAAATGCCGAAAACGTGTCTTCTTAAACAACTTTAACCCATTTTCAGACAATAACACATTGATTTGGCAAGGAACAGCGAGGTCAGATAATATCTGGAACCTAGTGATGCCATAATCAACACCATGTGGTGCAAAAAATTTTCTATTCTGCACCAAATGAATAGTAAGTTAAAAAAAAATTGTTTGAATATCAAAAAAACAAAATATATATATATATATAATTCTACTACAATTTAGCTACAATGAGAAAGACATAAATGCCTTGCATACAAATAAGTTACAAAATTAGTAAACATATATAACAATTGACTACATTGAAGCTACAAATTATGTTTAGAGCAAGAAATTAGAAAGTAACAATAAGACATAACATATACAATTTGTTTACAGAAAATGAAGCTAACATCTACAAATAGAGCAACTAATAACCAATAAAACCAACTAAATAAGGTAGTAAATTCCCTAACAACATGATTTATAATAATAGGCTATAAATGTTCGATTCTGCACCAAATGAAACAGTAAGTTAAAAAAAGACTTATTTGAAGACCAAAAACAAAATAAATACAGTTCTACTACAATTTAGCTACAATCAAAAAAACATAAATACCTTGCATACAAGTAAGTTACTAAATTAGTAAACATATATAACAACTGACTACTTTGAAGCTACAAATTATGTTTATTGCAAAAAATAGAAAGTAACAACTACACATAATATATATAATTTGTTTACAGAAAATAAAACTAACATTTACAAAATAGAGCAAATAATAACCAATAAACCCAACTAAATCATGTAGTACAATCCCTAAAAAAATATTTTCGAATAATATACAAGAAATCTACAATTTCGAGGGAAATGTAGAAAATTTGATAACCAACAACAAATATACACAATATAGGCATAATTTCTACAAATACAAAAATACAAAAAGTATGTATAGTCATGAGACTAAGAACAAGTTTTGTAACTTTTAAAAAGAAAAATCTAAAATTATAACTACTAAAATTTTACCTTCTTCAATGACCGTTGGGGTATAATTTCAGGTGATTTTTTTAACCTTCTTCTTTTTTGAAGTTTTGACGGTAGGAGAAACTTTAATTTTTTTGTGTGCAGGTTTTGGGATAACTTCTTCTTCGACGAAATCATCATCACGAGCAATTCTTTTCCCTTCCGCTTTACTGATTTAGTAGATGTCGAAGCTTCACCAGTATCCCTGTCATGCTTGAGTTTTGTTCGAGCTTCTGCCCTAATTTCACGAGGGGAAAGCTTGGACTTTGTCTCTGGTTTTGCATGGGCCGATTTTACTACTTTTTCGGGTGATTCCTGTGACAAGAAACCCAAATCAAAAGTAGGAATATCACCAACATTAGATTTTTTAGAGCTATTCTTTAAAACTCTTTTCTTCTTCATTGTAAGGGAAGGAAATGTAGGATTTAGAGAGAGAATTAAGAAAGATTATAAAAGATTTTTAAAGAAATATGGAAGGGAGCGTTAAGGGAGGGAGAGAGTACAAAATATTGGGGGATATGGAGAGAGAAATGTGGGAGGAGTGGGATATGTACGTTAGAGAGATTTTAGGAGTTAATTGATACTCATTAAAATTTTAAAATGTATATAATTGATAAATTATATATGCCTATATAATTAAATTGAAACTTTAGTAAGGAAGATAATAAAGTTTGAAATAGTGTATAAGATGGTATAAATCACATTTCGGCACGGTGTCAATTTCAGGTCTGGAATATGGGCCATTTAGAAAGAAGCCCGAAGAATCAAAAGTATCCGATCAAGTATATGTGTAAAGATCCAAAACTTAGTACTGAGGGGTCGTTTGGTACGAACACAAGTAATGCAGGGATTAGCAGGGATTAGTAATGCAGGGATTGTAGTGCTGAGATTATTTTTTATCAAGTGTTTGGTTCATTGTATTAAAAATTAATTATGCAATGTATAATCTAAATTTGTGTTTGGTTTAAAACTATATAAAATATTCTTTACAATTATACCCTTGATTTAATAATTTTAAGTCTTATCCATGTATAGCTAATCCAAGGATTAGTAATCCCTTACTTTCCTTGGTATTAGTTAATCCCTTATATGAGGGACAACTAATCCATGTATTAGGTAGGAGTAAATTGAATTGACCAACCAAATATGATATTGGACGGATTAATTTTTTATACGGGGATTATTTTACTTAATACGGCTACCAAACGATCCCCGAGTGAAATCGGAAAAAGAAAAGAGACAGACGTTGGAAGAATTGTTGGGCTACGTTAGTGCAATAAGGACCAGTGGAAAAGCACGAGACATCGAGCACGTGAGAGAGACACGTAAGCAAGAATATCAAATGTGGACCCCATGAACGACAGGTCACTTCGGAAAGGAATACACATGCCCCCACTTGTGTAAAGAAACTTTTATTACACCCAAAAAAGAAAAAAGGATGACTTTTGCTTTTCCATTTTCTTGGTGAATGGGTGGGGAGAAAAGAGGGACCCGCAATCCAATCTTACGCCCACGTGACAGCGTCACGAGAATGAGAGCGACGCACCGCAAAAGGGAGTAGTAGAAGCACGTGCTATCACGTATGCTAATTGGGTAGTTTGATGGTGTTATGTTGTTTTACATGTATCCCCAAATTATGCCCATAATAGTCCTCCTTACTCTTCCCTCATGCCCCTCACGTTGTTTTCTATATATATATATATATATATATTTTTTTTTTTTTTTAATTATTAATGTATTTAATTGTTAGAAATGATCTCCTTTGGGGTCTATCGGAAACAGCTTCTTTATCCTCAAGATAGGGGTAAAGTCTGCATACAAACTATACTCCCTAGACCTCACTCGTGGGATTATACTGAGTTTGTTATTATTGTTATTGTTGTTGTTGTTAGAAATGATATCCTATGATCATGTTAACAACAATAACAAATTCAGTATATATCTCATAAGTAGGGTCTAAGAAAAGTAGTATATACGCATACCTTACCCTATTCTGTAAAAGTAGGGAGATTATTTCCGATAGACCCTCGGCTCAAGAACAGAAGAAAAGAAGCAGTAAAAAAACTGAAACGAAAGAAATAACATATAATAATAAAAATTTAAAAGAAAAAAATATAAACTTTATACCAATATTGTTGTTATAGGAAAGAAATATGCTTGATAACTTACTAATATACTATACTAACCTTCTATCTTATGATCAGGTTACAACATGAAGAAATATCAAATATATTTCGTGTGTTTTTTCAGCGATTTCCCGTAAAATAAATAATTAAAATAATATAATATATTTAATAAATCATATCTTTCAATTCTCTGATCTCAAAATTTGAATTTAAAAAACTTTAATTAAGAGTTAAGAGGTTCCAATTATCTCACCATATTGGTGGTTCGCATGCCCTTCTCCTTTGTTCTTCTATCTTCCACATTGGTTTATTTGTGATTCCAAAAGTTAACCCAAACATCACAGGACCTACACCTGAGGTCATGAGTGACAATGCCACTACCGTTGTACTGAAGCTATTATTTCACTTCATATGTTTCATGATCCTTTGACTCGGCACCATTGTTTTGGCGTTAGCTTCTCCTCTTTATTTATTTATTTATAAACTTTTTTTTTCGTCTCTAAAAAGACGGTTACATGGATTGAAGGAATTTCACTGCTATTAACTTTCCTAATCTAGCTGGACGACAGTATAAAGCTTCCTTAATTACACTTGAGATGAGGTAAATATAGTTACCGTTTGTTAGCCAGAAAGAAACAATCATGTGATAATCACGTCATTAAATAAAATAACCAAGACTTCTGCTGATCTACATTACACCAAAAAGTTTCTTGGTTGAGAAATTCGGCCGAATTTTAAGAAATGAAAATCAATTGGCGATCGGATTTTTTTAAGAATGGAATTTATAGATATGAAAATAATACTCTAAAATTACAAGAAGATGTTATATTTTTCATTTTCAAAAGGTTATGTTTAAACATACTTATGTTTTGATCATTATGAAGTGAAACATAATGTATACGGTAGAAACCGAGCTCGCCTGTTGCATGACTGATCGAGGATGAAACATAATAGGTTGAAGATCGACCCTGGATTCCATCAAACCTAGGTACGAGGTCAGAACATGCGCATTCAAAAATTGTCGAGTCCGAGACCCTGGAACTCACTCCGACTCCGAATTAGCTCGAGAGAACATCATCAAACCAAAATAACGGAAGGCTGAAATATTCGTAACCGATAGCGCATCAAGGCAAGAATCTCGGCACGTATCAATGGAACCGCTTAATTAGCAAATCATGAGATTTTTTACCTTGTATAGAGTTGTACATAAAGTAGGACTCCCCTCCTATATAAAGGGGTCTGATTATTTGTAAAACACATTGTAACACACATCCCAAAAGCATTATAATATTATTTTCTTTCTACAAGCTACTGTTCTTCCGTATTTGACGTTGTTTGGATCATATTCAGTACGAGTGAGGTCTATTTCTCAAGGCTATAACTGTTCAAGTCACACGGTTTGAATTTAATCTATTATTGTTTGCTTTACTTATAGTTCAATTGTTTTTGTGTCAAATTAATCTACGTATCCTTAGAACCACTTATAAATTCAATTATTATCCGTTTTGAGGGTACAAAATTTTGCGCGCGCCATGGGGTTAAGGATAATAGTGGTTATTAAATACAAATCTCCATAACACACACTGTTTTACACTTTTTCTTTGAAGTGTCTTTGATTCTAGGCTAAAACACAAAAATATCAAAATCTCAATTAGCACCTCTAAATGTTGACAACTAGTCCGGTCACTAAGGTGAAAATAACAACATAGCGCCCAGTAATAAGATACCGCCTGCTGATCCCGTTGGAATTCCGATCGCAGATCCGTTTGATGCTAATTCGCATCTGGCTGTCGATGCAAATTTGCCTACCGACCCCGAGAATAGCATCCGTGGTGGAGCTCGGTCGACTGCACAGAATACTCAAAACAATGGAGGGGATGAGGTCAATTGCGGATGATCTTCGAAATGTTGCAGGCTCAATAGGAGCAATAGCTGAGTTATAAAACCAGAGTCGCACACCGAGCAGGATCGAGCCCGGCCCATCTCGAGAAATCACTCATAGGGAAGAACCGGTCGCAAAAAGGTCGAGTGGGAACGAGCCGGGTAATAACCCCGAGATCATAAAAATGATCGAGGAATTAACAAAACGAATAGAATCAGGGGAGAAGAAAATCGAAGCAAACGACTAAAAGGTGGAGACCTACAATTCTAGGGTCGACCAAATCCAGGGAGCTCCGCCGATACTGAAAGGCTTGGATTCCAAGAAGTTTGTACAGAAACCTTTCCCTCCGAGTGTGGCTCCGAAGCCGATCTCCAAAAAATTCCGCATGACTGACCCAAATGAGCACATCACTTTATACACATGCGCCATCAAAGAAAACGATTAGGAGGATGATGAGATCGAGTCCGTCTTACTGAAGAAATTCGGACAAACCTATTCAAAGGGAGCTATGATATGGTATCATAACTTACCCCCTAATTCTATTGACTCATATCTGTGTTTGCAGTCTCTTTTTTGTGAAGCACACGCTGGGGCTATCAAGGTCGAAACGAGAAAATTAAACCTCTTCAAAATGAGGCAAAAGTATAATAGAATGCTCAGAGAATTCGTATCCCAATTTCAAATGGAACGGATGGACTTGCCACCGGTCGCTGATGATTGGGTTGTTCAAGCTTTTACTTAGGGACTTAATATTCCAAGCTCAGTGGCTTCACAACAGCTGAAGCAAAACTTAATAGAATATCCGGCTGTTACATGGGCCGACGTGCATAATCGGTATCAGTCGAAAATTAGAGTCGAAGATGATCAACTCGGGGCCCCTTCGGGGTTTGTTTATCGAGTCAGGACCTTCGACAGGATCAAGAGAGAAATCGATCGTGAACCGAGGCCAAATAGGGATGGGTATCAACAATATAATGAAGATCGGAGAAGTAGTGGGTCCGGGCGAAACCCCATGGGAAACGAAAGGAGGAACGACCGAGGTCAAAGCAGCCGGGGACTTATGACCAAAAATGGGCTCGACAGGTCTAAAGACGCACTAAGGCTATCGGAATACAACTTTAATGTCGATACTGCCTCTATTGTATCGGCTATCGGGCGCATCAAAGATACCAAATGGCCTCGACCCCTACAGTCCAATCCAACCCAAAGGGATCCTAACCAGATATGCAATATCACGGTACTCATGGTCACAGAACGGAGGATTGTCGATAGCTGAGAGAGGAAGTAGCTCGTCTATTCAACAATGGGCACCTTCGGGAGCTCTTAAGTGATCGAGCCAAGAATCATTTCAGGAAAAGGGATTCTAACAAACAAGCAGAACAAGAAGAACCTCAACATGTCATTAGCATGATCATCGGAGGAGTTGATATCCCACAGGGGCCGATGTTGAAACGTACCAAAGTATCCATCACTAGGGAGAAACGAACTTGGGACTACATACCGGAAGGAACTTTATCTTTCAACGAGGAAGATGCGGAAGGGATCATGCAACTCTATTAATGATGCACTGTTAATATCTGTAATCGTAAATAAAATTTGGGTTAAACGTATGTTAATTGATCCATGTAGCTCGGCCAACATCATTCGATCAAGGGCCGTGGAACAGCTTGGTTTGCAAGACCAAGTCGTGCCTGTAGTTCGAGTTCTAAACGGATTCAGCAATAGCTTGTGAGACCGCTAAAGGCGAAATAACAGTACGATTAAACACCGCCGGGACCATCCAGGAGACCAAATTTTATGTGATTGATGGTGATATAAGATACAACGCTCTATTGGGAAGGCCATGGATCCACAACATGAGGGCGGTGCCTTCGACGTTGCACCAGGCATTGAAATTCCCAATACCTGACGGAGTTAAAATAGTCTACGGGGAACAACCAGCTGCAAAAGAAATGTTCGCGGTTGAAGAGGTGACACCGATATCTATAGTTTCAACATTGAAGGGCCCAAACCAGGTGGCCAAAAACTGGGCAAAATAGCAATCACTGATACCATCTTCGGCATATTCGGACAACCAAGGGGAAGTCAAGGATGATGATTATGGGATACCCAGATCTTTAATAGCCCCCGATGATTTGGACGCCACTAAATCGACGATCGAGGAACTGGAACAAGTCATATTGCGAGAAAACTTGCCCGATCGAAAGGTATACCTGGGCACAGGGCTATGCTCTAAGCTCAGGGTAAAACTCATTCAATTTCTTATAACTAACGAAGACTGTTTTGCTTGGTCTCACCTCGATATGACAGGTATACTACCAGAGATAACCACTCACAAGCTTAGCCTAGACCTGAAGTTTCATCCGGTTAAACAAAATAGGAGACCCCAGTCCAAGCTCAAGCATGCTTTCTTCTAGGATGAGGTATCTAAACTTCTTAAAATAGGGTCTATTCGGGAGGTTAAATACCCGAATTGGTTAGCAAACGTAGTGGTAGTCCCTAAAAAGGGAAATAAATTAAGAATGTGTATACTATAAAGATTTGAATAAGGCATGCCCCAAAGGCTCTTTTCCTTTTCCCAACATCGACCGTATGATCGATGCCACGGCCGGCCACGAGACCCTCAGTTTTCTCGACGCCTATTCTGGGTACAGCCAAATACGGATGGACCCTGGTGATTAGGAAAAAACTTTCTTCATCACTAAGTATGGCACGTACTATTATAACGTAATGCCGTTTGGATTAAAAAATACTGGTGCCACATACCAACGCTTAGTAAATCAAATGTTCGAGAAACAAATAGGAAAATTAATGGAGGTTTACATTGATGACATGTTAGTTAAGTCTCTGCGAGCAGAGGACCATTTAAGATATTTGCAGGAAACATTCAGTGTAATGAAGTAGTACAACATGAAGCTGAACCCAAAAAAATGTGCATTTGGAGTAGGGTCAAGTAAGTTCCTCGGATATATGGTATCCAATCGGGGAATCGAGATCAATCCTGATAAGATCAAAGCCATCAAAGAACGACAGTCGTGGATAACGTAAAAGCCGTGCAAAGGTTAACCGGGCGAATAGCCGCCCTCGGTAATTTATCTCGAGGTCATCCGACAAAATCCACCGATTTTTCGCACTGTTGAAGAAGAAGAACGACTTTCGTGGACCCCGGAATGCCAGCAAGCTTTGGAGGAACTCAGAAGGTACTTATCGAGCCCGCCCTTACTTCACACACCGAAGGCGGACGAACAACTGTACTTGTACTTGGCGGTCTCGGAGTTAGTGGTAAGTGGAGTCCTAGTTCGGGAAGAGCAAAGTACGCAAATTCCAATTTACTATGTTAGTAGAAGCTTAGGTGAGGTCGAAACTAGGTACCCTCACTTGGAAAAACTGGCGCTCGCTTTATTATGCGCCTCTAGGAAGCTAAAACAGTATTTTCAATGTCATCCCATATGTGTTATAACTACTTACCCATTGCGGAACGTTATGCATAAGCCCGAACTCTCGGGCCGACTAGCCAAATGGGCCATAGAAATAAGTGGGTAAGATATTGTGTATCGACCTCGGACCGCGATTAAGTCTCAAATTTTGGCAGACTTTGTGGTCGGCTTTAAGCCGGCCCTAATACCCTAGGTCGAAAGAGAGTTGTTGATTAACTTAGGAACTTCCTCGGAAATTTGGACCCTCTTCACGAACGGCGCCTCAAACGCAAAAGGGTCCGGACTTGGCATCGTATTAATGCCACCAACAGGTAATATAATTAGACAATCTATTAAGACTGTGAAATTGACTAACAACAAGGCCGAATATGAGGCCATGATTGTAGGCCTTGAACTAGCCAAGAGCTTGGGGGCGTAAATGATCGAAGCCAAGTACGACTCCCTCCTTGTGGTAAACCAAGTCAATGGAACATTCGAGCTTAGAGAGGAACGAATGCAAAGATACTTGGACAAATTACAGGTGACATTACATCGGTTGAAAGAATGGACTTTGCAACACGTACCTCGGGATCAAAACAGCGAGGCCGATGCCCTCGCTAACTTGGGGTCATCGGTCGAAGACGACGAGTTCAACTTGGGATAGTCGCACAACTTATGAGATCAGTGGTGGAAGAAGGTCATGCGGAGATCAACTCGACGAGCCTAACTTGGGACTGAAGGGATAAGTAAGCAGAATATCTCAGATCTAGTAAACTGTCCTCGGATCCAAAAAAGTCGAGGGCCCTGCGTACAAAGACGGCCCGATTTAGCCTGTCCAGAGACAGAACCTTGTTTAGAAGAACATTTGATGGCCCACTTTCCATATGTCTTGGGCCGGGAGATACTGAGTATGTTTTGAGGGAATTCCACGAAGGTACCTGTGAAAATCATTCGGGCGCCGAATTGCTTGTTCGAAAAATAATCAGAACCGGTTATTATTGGATTGACATGGAAAAAGATGCAAAGGAGTTCGTTCGAAAATGTGATGAATACCAAAGACACGCTCCGATGATCCATCGACCAGGGGAACTGCTCTACTCGGTTTTATCACCATGGCCGTTCATGAAGTGGGGAATGGACATCGTTGGCCCCCTTCCGTGGGCATCAGGTAAGGCTCAATTTATATTGTTTATGACTGATATTTTTCTAAGTGGGTGAAAGCCCAGGCATATGAGAAGGTCAGGGAAAAGGAGGTCATCGACTTCATTTGGGACCATATCATATGTCGGTTCGGAATGCCATCCGAAATCGTATGTGACAACGGGAAATAATTTATCGGCAGCAAAGTGACCAACCTTCTCGAGGATCATAAGATCAAACGGATCCTGTCAACACCTTATCACCTTAGTGGAAACGGACAAGCCGAATCGACCAACAAAACCATACTCCAAAACCTCAAAAACAGGTTAACCGACGCCAAAGGAAGGTGGAAGGAAATCCTACCCGAAGTCCTATGGGCATACCGTACAACCTCAAAATCCAGTATCGAGGCCACCCCGTTCTCAATGGTTTGCTGTGCCTAAGCTCTAATACTGGTCGAAGTCGAAGAGCCAAGTATCAGATTCCGATATGCAACAATGGAAGCAGATGACAAGGCAATCAATACAAGCTTGGAACTGGTTGATGAAAGACGCAAAACCGCCCTTGTTCGGTTGGCTGCCCAAAAGCAATGAATTGAGAGGTATTACAATAGAAGGGCCAACCTTCGATACTTCAACATCGGGGACTTAGTGCTAAGAAAGGTCACACTGAACACCCGAAACCCGAGCGAGGGAAAGTTGGGAAGGACTATATCATATCGTCGAAATCACCGGAAAAGGATCCTACAAGCTCGGAATGATGAACAGTGAACAACTACCAAGCAATTGGAATATAACTCACCTAAAGCGATATTACTGCTAAGGTACGACCCCATTCATTTTTTTTAATTTATATTTCGGACTAACACTTGCAGGTGACCAACAAGGAGTAGTACAAAGTTTTGGGTCTGAAAGCACGCTTTGCACTCTTTTTCCCTTGAACCGGTTTTGTCCCAAATGGGTTTTCCAGCAAGGTTTTTAACGAGGTAATAGTGGATTGTGCTAACATAGAATCAAAGAACAATCACGAATCAGTGTCGACGATCAAATTAACAATATCCGAAGCTTCTCTCTATGATCAATTTTGAATACTGGGTGGCGTTACCCTCAGATATCGACTTTAGTAAGGAAATTACTTCGTGGTGGAAGGGTCTCTATATGTAGGATTTATTGTTAGGGACAAACGGTCAAACGAACCGTGCTCACATAGATTGCTCGAGCCCTAGAATAAAGCATGTACACATGTATGACTGTTTTACACAAGAATAAATTGAAGTTTTTTCTTTGCAATCATTTTGTCTTTTAAAAATTTCTTATTTACATTTCTCAAGGAATTCCCTGCTTCCAATCCCCTAAAGGTAACACGCCCAAGGGTCGCTTTATCCTAAGATCAAATAATCACTCTCTCACTTGGGGACTGCCGTCCGACAACAAACTTGAACGGTCCAAGCTATTAGACCTCGGGGGCATACGACCTATAAGGCAACCCCCGAATTTTAAAGGCCACGGTCATCCCCACTAGGGGACTGTTATCATAGGCAAGCTTGAATAACTCGGGAAAGCAAGCCCACTGGGTGACACCCGAATTAAAAGGCTACGACCATATTAACACGTCTCGGAGACGTTCGAGACCCGTAATAAAAATAAGGCCTTCGAATAGAAAATTTTCATAACCGCTTCTAAAGGCTACTCTCGGCGAACTATAATCTCAACTACTTACTTTGAGAGGAAGTTTCCAGTAACACTGAACCCCCAAAATGCCTTAAAACAGAATAATGTAAAGATAGGATTTGTTTGAATCTTCGAACATAACCTAATTATTTCGTGCTAAGGTATTTTCGATCTTTGTGAATATAAATAATAAAGCAAAGGGAAAAATTTGAAAGCCACGAAAGGGAAAGAAACCTTTATATATTTATACAAAATTCTTTTTACAGGGGCCAAACAGCCCGATGAAAATTTTTACAAAGGCCGAACGGCCTCAACAAAAATACAAATCTAAAAAAGCTTAAGTGGCCTAGTCTCCGCCGGGGGCCTCGTCATCACCTTCGGGGTCTCCGCTATCTTCGAGCTCGCCCGAATCTTTAGACCCCTCGGAATCTTCCTCCTCGAGGTAAGCCAGCTTCCTGGCTCGGGCTTCAGATACCTTGGCTTTCTCGATCTCAACCAGCAGGGCCATACGCTGAGCTCGAACTCCCTCGAGGGCCTCCCTTCGGGATTGCCACTTCATATGCTCCACCAAGTTTCTCACTTTGTCCTGAGCCGCCTCAGCATCGGCCTTATGCTGGTCCACCCGCTCATCAGCCTCGGCCTTAACCACAACAATCTCCAACTTGGCCACCTCAAGTTCCTTGGCTAGATTTTCTTGGCTGGAGACCGCCGAGCTCAGTTGAGACTGGAGCTCCTCGACTTTTTTAGCCGGTACCATGGCCTTTTCTTTTGCAGCCCGGAGCTGGACCTCAGTCGAAGCTAGTTGTTCTCGGGTAGTTTCCTTTTTTGAGGCCATGCGGTCCATATTTTTGTTCCATTCTTCAGGCTCAGCTTTCACCGTGTCCACTTCCGCCTAGAGCTGCTCGATCTGGTCAAGTATCTTTTGAACCTGCGAGTTCGAGTCGTTAGCCACTGTGTCTGAATCGACATCACTGAGTTCAAATACTCGTCTTACCTGCTCGACAGGTTGGCATGCTCCTTCCGAGCCGCTTTTAACTTGGCCTAGAACTTCACACTAAGGAACTTGTAAGCATCCCTCTTCTTAGTAAGCTCCCGAATCTAGACCTCGGTTTGTTTAATTCTTCTCGATATCAGAGAAAAGTCTCGCGGTGAAGCACCGAGGTATGCAAACACAAAGAAGAATATTATGATTGTTCACGATTTAATCTAAGTACATAACAAAAAGGCTTTCGAAGTTACCCGATTCAATGCCTGTTGAGCCTCGTTGAAAAGACAAGGGGCCTCCACCTCGTCCATTTTAGCCCGATCCTCTCGGTCACCAAATATCGGAGATAGCTGGCAATGCTCATGGGGGCGGAGAGAACCCGGGCATCCTTCGATACGGATATGATGATTGACCGTTTTCGGTCAGGATCTGAGCTCGGGGCTAGGAACCGGTCTACAATCTCGGACTTGAAGAAGATCTGTTGACTCTTGAAGATGGCATCATCTTTAGCACCGATAAATCACTTAATCCAGTGACATCCTCCCAGGGGGTAGAATATATAACATCAAAGAAGTTGTTGAAGGAATCTATCGCCCCTTGAGGCCTCTCGTTTAGGCGCCCTTTCAGCATCTGGGCTTCGTTTATCATCAAGTCGGTGAATGATGGTGACACAGAAAGATCTATCACCCTACGGACGTCCTTCGGTATATTATCGTCTACCCGAGAAGCACCAGCCACGGTCTCTCTATTGACCTCCTTAGCTCGAGGCAAAATGGGTTCGACCCTCTCAAGTTCGGAGGCCTCGGCTACTGCCTCTCCATCGGCCTCCCTAGTTTGAGGCAGCTCGATATCGCTCATCACGCGGGTCATTGATAAGTGGGGATTTTGACTACTTATTAGCTCCTTTTATCTTTCGTTTTATTCCAAAAGCGTTTAATTGTGTTCCTGAAAGCTGATGAAATGTGCTTAATTGTAGAAATATTGGAAGATGAACTTCCGAGATGAAATCCAACTCAAGAAGGAGTAATCTGAACTCAACGACAAAAAAAGGCACAAAAGCTCAGAAGTGCGGACCACAGAATATCATCTGCGGCCGCAGGTGATGAAGAAAAATCCATCAGAAACTGGTGCAAAGTGCGGTCCGCACATGAATTGTGCTGCCGCAGAAGCTGGGTCGGAGCAAAGTTCAAAGAATCTGCACTTCAAGTCCAGCAAAAGTGCGGATCACACAATTATTGTGCGGTCGCAGAAGAAGAGTTTTGCGGCTGCACATGTAAAAGTGCAGACCGCAGAAGAGCAAGGTGCGGCCACACATGTAAAAGTGCGTACCGCAAAAAGAGCGCAGTGCCACCGCATTTTAGAATTATGCGGCCGCAGACTTCCAATCCTGTCAAGATGAAGAAAAGTGCGGACTGCACATGGAATAGTGCGGCCGCAGAACCTTCGTAAGGGCATTTTTTTCCGAAATTTTCAGCCCTATATAAATAGACAAGTTTCACATTTTTAGGTCAACATTTGACATCAGCAGCTACTGTAGCCGTTTCTCTTTACTTCTTTTACTAGTTTTTCATATTTTGAGCTATTTTAACATAGATTTTATCTTTTCAATCTTGCAATATGAGTTTAATTATCATTTCTTCTTCTTTTTATTCAATTTCAAGCATGAGTAGCTAGATTTTTACTAGGGTTGTGACCCGACCATATTGTGTAAATCTTATGGGTGTTTAATTTAATACTTGTTTATGGTTGGGTGTTTATTATTTAGCCTTGTTCATGTTTTAATTTGTGGAATTAATGATTACAAACATTAGTTCATGCCTATTTGACTTGGTCCCTACTTGAGAATGAGAGACCTAGTCTAGAAAAACTTAGCTAACAAGAAATTGGGTCAATCGAGTGATTGATAATCCCAATTAAAGGGTTCAACCTAGAGATAGTAATAACCCGACTTGAGCTTCTATGACCCGTTTTATACAATGCCCATTTGGACTTGAGAAAGCCAAATTGGGCAAAATCACTCTCTGACCAAAAGACATTGAGTGGGTAATTGAGTGTTGATAGCTATAATACACCCCGATCAATAAAACAAGCATTAAGGTTTATATCCCATTAGGCAAACACCAATGGTCACAGCCCTAGGCTTTTTACAAAACTTGAAAAACAACAAAAATAATTTCTTAGTTTTATTTCTCAACTTGCACTCTTAGACTTAAAAACAACTCCAAATTGTGGAAGTGTAAATTGAGATAGTCAAATTCACATACTATAATATATATACTCCTAACTCCCATATATAACACTCTGTGAAAATCGACCGCGACTCTTGTTGGGTACTATCATTGCATTCAACCGATTCATAACATTGAATTTAGGTGTGAAATTGGACGAGATCAGTCATCAACTCAGAGTCTTCTTCTTCTTCTTCGAACTCATCCCTCAACTGATGGAGCGAGTTTGATAGGAGTTCTTGGGCACTAGTATTTTCTTTAGATTTTCGTGTCGCCTCTTTGTTTTCTTCTTCTCGGGGCCCGAAGAGCTCGGAGCTTTTATTTTCTTCTCTTTATCTTGCTTCAGAGCAGGGGGCTCGGTGAATGAGTCGTTATCACCAGACGGAGGTCTCATCTCAACATCTTTTGATAAACCTGCCAAAAGAAAGTGAAACAAGTTAAAAATTTACGGCATAAAAATAATATCGAATGTAACTTAGAGGAAAAATCTCACCATGAGAACAGGCCTCCTACCGGCCCTTCGAAAGTTTGCGCCACGCGTGCTCAGAGTAGGGTTTTTGCGACACGATGCCATCGACCCACTCCTAGAGTCGAGGTACTGCATCCCGCATCCGAGCACCAGCTGCATCACAAGGAGTCGATGAGAATTAGGGCAAAAGAAAAATAACCAACAGAATATTAAAGGCAAAGTTATACTTACGCTTCATGTTCCATTTCTCGGGAAATGGCATGTCCTCGGCCGGGATTAAGTCCGAGGACTTCACTCGAACGAATCGGCCCAACCAACCTCGGTGCCAATCATAATCGATGCTCGAGAATGGGGCCTTGCTGGCCCGACGGAAAAGTTTTATTAGCCCCCTCAATAGAGTCAGGGACTATACAGGCGCATAAGGTGATCGATGGTAAAGGGACATCCCTCAAGTTTGCTCACGAAGAAGAGAAGAGAAATTACAATCCTCCAAAACGAAGGATGAATCTGCCCGAGAGTCACCTCGTACCTTTTGCAAAAGGCTATAGTAACTTAATCTAAAGGACCCAGCTTGAAAGGGTAAGTGTAAACACTTAAAAAACCCTCCACATGGGTGGTGATCGATTCGTCGGGGGTAAGGACCACTACGAGCTTATCAACCTAGTTGCAGTCATCCTTGACTTTCTCGAGGATACTGTCGGAGATCGAACATATGTATCTGGAGACTGGCTCGCACCGACCTAGTACCAAGGAAGTTTTTTCAACCTTGAAATCGGCTCCGGTTGGGCATCCGACAGGGATGAACACATTTAGAGGAGTTCTGGTGTCGGCTCCTCAGTGGCAACAAATGAAACGTTTTCAGTTGGTCTCGAGGAAGAAGGTTTTTTTTTTAGGAATAGATTTTGAAGTCTTTCCCATTGCTTCTGAACAGAGAAGAAAAGAAGGTGCTGATTAAAGAGGAGGCGTAATTAGCAGATGACTTGTGAAAGGTATCAGAAAACCAGAAGGGAAGAAGTTTAAAGATGAGAGATGAAGTTTTCTTGAAAACACAAGTGCAAATGTTTTGAGTGTAAAAGTTCCAATGAATGGATGAAAGAGGTATTTACAGTTTTCTCAAACGGCAGTTCATATCCTGAAGCGGAAGACCGTTAACTGACGCACATTTAATGTCTTGAAGACTGGACTGATGGGACGATTCAACTATTCTTATCACTTACGTCATGAATTTGTCGCCATGTATCAGAGTGGGAATCGGAAGCTCATATAGTGAGAATCCGAGGCTTATATCGTTTCTCGTCATTTACTCTCCGAAAAACAAGGGGACTATCTGTATACGGTAGAAACCGAGCTCGCCTATTGCATGATAGACCGGGGGTGAAACATAATGGGTTGAAGATCGACCCTGGATTCCATCGAACCTAGGTACGAAGTTAGAACATGCGCCTTCAAAGATTGCCGAGTCCGTGACCCTGGAACTGACTCCGACTCCAAATTAGCTCGAGAGAACATCATCGAACAAAAATAACGGAAGGCCGAAATATCCGTAATCGGTCGCGCATCACGGCGGGAATCTCGGCACGTATCAATGGAACCGCTTAATTAGCAAATTATGAGATTTTTTACCTTATATAGAGTTGTACCTAAAGTAGGACTACCCTCCCATATAAAGGGGGTTTGATTATTTGTAAAACACATTGTAACACGCATCCCAAAAGTATTATAATATTATTTTCTTTCTACAAGCTACTGTTCTTTCGTATTTGACATTGTTTGGATCATATTCAGTTCGAGTGAGGTCTATTTCTCAAGGCTATAACTGTTCAAGTCACACGGTTTGAATTTACTTTATTATTATTTGCTTTACTTATAGTTCAATCTATCGCTTTGTGTTAAATTAATCTACGTATCCTTAAAACCACTTATAAATTCAATTGTTATCCGATTTTGAGGGTAAACACATAACATTTCATTTTGTATGGAGTAGGTATGATATTTAATATTTTAAATTTAAATTGATATTTTTCTCAAAAGATATTGCGTAATAAGATATTCACTAAAACTTCGAAAGCGTATTGGCAGATGTTCAGCTTACTGCAAATGAAAATTTATTATAAAAAAGGGATACGGGTAAACAATAATAGGACTTACAAATTTTGGATTTGAGAATGGGTACCTTTAAACTCATCTGAAAACTATTAGGTCAAATTAGATATAATTACTACTTTAAAGAAACACATGAATCTCGTATTATTGCTGCAATAATTAGATACATTTTTTAAATATGTTGGTAGTGGATAACAATTGACCTCTGAATTAATGAGAAATAAAGAGGGAAAGACCCTTTGAAGGTGGTCCTTTAATTCAATTTGTGAAAGGTTTGGTGGCTTACCAGTTGCCACTAGCTCCAACAATTAGAAATTTGACGTACTAATTGTTATGAGTTTCTCAAAAGATTTACTCAAAATAGTAACTTAATTATTTCCTTCATTCAGGAAAAAGACAAAAAGTATAATTTTCGACTAAACTATTTAATTTAAATAATAATGGATTAAATCTAATTAAAGATAATAACTCTAGATACAAATCTTGAAAATGTATGGGAGATGGGGATAGATCCGGTAAAGGGTTAACAATAAGTACAAAATATTCATAAAGTCTGACCATAATGGAGGTGTAACTAGCAATAAATAACAATAAATAACATTTATGTAAATAAGAGGAATGATTCACCCAATAATGGATGGATTGGATGAATGTTTCTCCTGACAATGATGACTACAGATAAATCCAAGATCCGCTTGACCAATCCTCGGATCTGGTGGAAATGTGTGGAATAATATGAGCAAGAATCTTGATAAAAAGGTAATCTTTGTATTTTTACAAGAGAGAGAGAGAGAGAATATTCTTCTGAAAAGTGTTCTTATCAAATGAATATTACATACCTTTCTTCCTTTTCTTTTTCCCTTATATATTTGACACATATCCCTAGCAAACCCTAATAGTATAAGTGCAGGGAATATTCAATAGAATATTCTCCCTAATATTCTATTTCGAAAACTAGGCGTTACTATTCTTTACACAATGCTCGACCTCGGTCATGGTTTACATCTCGGTCATGAATCTTGCTGCTTCCTGGTCGACCTCGACCGACTCTTTCCTTAAAGCCGTATTATGCTAATATCCTTACGACAGATTTTGGCCTATATAGTTAGTCCCTCCGCTTATTAAGGTCGACCCTAGATGGCCTTGATGAGTGCACTCTATTTATCGTAGTTGGCAAAATTGGGCGAGCAAGTCGAGCAGTGGCGTTTCGGACGAGTTGACAACATGACCTTTCATGAGCCGCAACCTTTGGGGTCGCATCGTTTCAGAATGACGTCATGACATCATGCGTCATTATGGTGTGTTTTTCCGATGCTTTGCATCGTTTCCCGTGCCTCTGCCATTTCGATACCTTTGCTGAGTAATGATGGCCTGATTTCTTGGTCCTGACGCTTGAACTCTTATAAATAAGGACATGAGACCACTCAATTGTGTTTTGCATATTCTTAACATCGAATCCCTGTGTCTTCTTCTCTTATCTTTATATTGAATCTGTGTCTTCTTTTTATTTCATTATTGCGTATGCACTCCCATGATTCTGGTGATTCCAGTTGCTTCCAACCCTTCTATACTTAAAACATCTTCTCTAAAAAATATGGTTAACGTACCCTCTGGTTCCAGCATGGCAACTGACCTTATCCCTTTGGCGATCTCCTCATGATGATAGAGTTTCTATTGCCATTGAAGACGAGAATTTTCTTGTGGTAGAGGAAATAATCCCTCGTAGTGAAAAAGTTAGCCCGACTTTTTGAAGACACCTGAGGACAACCCTGAGGTCTCGGAATTAGCGATGAAAGAGGTCGATCTCGCTAAAGTTAGGGAAAAATTCAAAATTCCTGCCCATATCGATCTGATCCCAGCGGAGCGCGATGTGGTACAAATACACCGCCCAGGGTATTGTGCATTGTATGCGTATCCTTTCTAGGTCGGCTATTCCTTTCCTCTTCTCCCGTTGGTAGAGAAACTTTGCCGCTATTATGGAGTTTTCCCGGCCCAACTTTCTCCATACATCTACAAGCTTTTCCGTATGATTACGAAATATGCGGAGTTAGCCGGGGTCAGGGTCACACTCCGCCACCTGATGCATCTCTTCGGCCCCATTTTTTATAGGGGGATGATGTTGCTTCGTCACCGAGAAAGTAAATGTCTAGTAGTGAAGACGGACGACAAGGCAAATTGTCAGTTCTGGCTCAACTACTTTTTTGTCAAAATCGAGGAGGTGGTGGCCAAAGCGAGCGGATTCCCTAAGACTTGGAATTACGCCCGTAAGTATCTCTTTTTTATCAAGCGTTTGTTTTGCCTGTTTTAGTCGTAGTCTGGCATTTCGTCCCTTCTTCGTGTAGCCGAGACTAGGCCCCCTCCTTTGATCGGGGACATTAATGACTAGGTCAGTCAAGTTCTGCCACACACAGTGGGGATTCATGAATGGCCGGCTTTTCTCAAGAGGTTCGGGCTTGCGTCTTCCGCGACCGGTGAGTTCATCTATATATACTTTTTTTTTTATCTATACTGTTTTGACCTCATAGTCTCTTGCTTGTTATAGTTTTTTTTATAGGAAGTGACAATATTTTAATCTTTCTTTTTCAACCCGAGGATCTTCGAGGAGACCGAGGGCTCCTCCTCTTGCATTTCGTAAGAGGAAGTGTGCTTTTTCTTCGGAGTCTGTTCCTATTATGATCGCGACCAGGACTGCTCGATTGTCTGTTTTTGTTCCTTCTTCTGCCGCAGCTAGGTCTGCTCGGTCGTCGACTACATCTGCAGTAAAACTCCCGACTTCCCCTTGAATCGTCTGATAGACGAGGACGATAAAGAGGAATCGTCGCCAAGTGGTGGTAATTTGCTTCCCCGCAAGAGGGGATCAGTGGACGTCGGCAAAGGAGCTGTCGGGGTGGCGAATTCAGTGAGGGGGATTTCGGGGTCCAAGAAACTGCGACCATAGAACTTGAAGATGACACAAATTACCGCTCGTGATTCTGCCATCGTCTGAAGCCAAAGAGTGTACTTCTCTCACTGAGACCGTGATGGAATTTGAAGGGCCATCGGCGAGAGTCCCTGATGACTTGCAGCATGATGAGCCATCAGCCTCGCGACCGGCCGAGGATCCTTCTTCGAGAGCCGACATAAAAGGAAAATTCTAGCCAAGGAAGGTTATGAGATGGGCTCTGATGTGGATGCCGAAGAGGTGAGGATGATGGGGGAGGGACTTACCCGACTCGAGGTGAGGTTGGAGGGGACCACGCGGACTATTACGATCCCCATGGATCGGGATTTTCTGGTTGACACGGAGGATGTGGTCTCTTCTCTTGGTCCCCTCTGTTCTGATGTGGATGGTAAAATCCTTGAAAAGCTGAAGGATGCCACTTTATCTACAAGCATAGCCGGCCTCGCTCTTAGGGTAAGTTTTTCGATCCCTCTTCGTTTTTGTATGTCGAGTTCAAAGTTCTGTTCTTACTCTTCATTTTCATTTTCTCTTTCTTTCAGACTGTGATTGTGGAGATTGAGAGCGCCCGACGAGAGAAGAAACGTAAGGCTATTTTTCAGAAGATGAAGCAGAAATATCGTGAATACCATAACAAGCACATCGAGATCTGCAGATGGTTCTATGAGAGTGGCAATTTCCAGGCTCTCCGAGATGAATTGAAGGCGTATGATGACGAGTTGGAAAGAGTCATAGGAAAATCAACATTCTCGAGGGGGCGTTAAAGGATAAAGAAGAAGAGCTTGAGGTGAGAAAGGGGGTCGAGGCCCAATGTGCCGATCTTCAAGCCCAAGTGGTCTCAATACGCGCCGAGCTCGAGGAGTGTCAACTCAAAGAAGACGCTCTGACTGACGAGGTTGCAGAGAAGGCAACAGATTTAGAGAAGGCAGAGTTGGCCTGGTTGGGGGTTGCAAGGAAAGAGGAGGCATTTGAGATCATGATCTGCATTCTTCGTTCTGAGCAGGAGAGTGCTCTGGAGATGGCTATGATCAGAGAGGAGCGGCTTGATGAACGGATAGGGGAGCTGGAAAAAGAGGCTTCAGGCCTTTGTGATTGAGTTGTTGCTCTCGAGGTCGAGAAGGCACAGTTATTGGCTCAACTGTCTTCTTCCCGTACTTATGATTTTCCCGATGTCCCGCGGGGTTTGTACGAGGAATGGATTTACGCCGAGGCCCAACTAGATATATTTAGAGATCTGATGGGGGTGGGAACTGTTTCAGAAGATGACTTCGAGGATGCTCGTGTTAAGGCACGTAGAGCTCGGGTTGCTTGTGATTATGATCCCGTTACACCGGGGCTGGTGATGCCGAGGAGGATGCGGGCGTGGTAGTTGATTTTCCTTTCCTTCTTTTTTAGCCGCAGATTTGTGTATTTTTTGTGGGCATGTTTTCGAGCCTTTGTAAAAAAATATTCTAAGTATGAAATGTTTGTTCTATTACTCGTACCTGATTCTTTTTCTTCTGTTTGGGTTTGTATGCTTTTTTGATTTTGTTGCTTGCTTGCCTTAGTCATAATAACTTTGTTCAAGTAGGTTGAACGAGGTTGAAACAAAACCTAGGTTTGATTGTGGCCGAGGCCCGGTAGGTGTGGTTCGAACGACGTCGAACACATCGCATGTTTATTTATGGCCGAGGGCCAATTAGGTGTTGATTCGAACGAGGTCGAATATAACCTATATTTAGTTATGGCTGAGGATCAAATAGGTGTTGATTCGAACGAGATCGAATATAACCTATATTTAGTTATGGCCGAGGGCCGATATGGGCGTTACTTCGAACGAGGTCGAATGTAACATGTGCTTAGTTATGTCCAAGAGTTGATATAGGCGTTAAATCAAACAAGGTCGAATGTAACCTGCGGTTAGTTATGGCCGATGGCTGATATAGGAGTTAATTCGAACGAGGTCGAATGTAACCTGCGCTTAGTTATGGCCGAGGGCTGTATGGGCGTTAATTCGAACGAGGTCGAATGTAACCTGTGCTTATTTATGGCCGAGGGCCAAATAGGCATTAATTCGAACGAGGTCGAATGTAACCTGCGCTTAGTTATGGCCGAGGGCCGATATAGGCGTTAATTCGAACAAGGTTGAATGTAACCTATGCTTAGGGAGAACAGAAATAAACTTCATGTATTTGTGCTTTGTTCATATACTCGGTAAGCTTTACATATTTTCCGGGCGTTGGCTGGCATGTTAGTCCTAGTCCCAGTCCCAGTCTATCTAGTCCCTTCATTGGTCAAACTTGAAAATATTGAGAGGCCGAGCAATGTACTAGCCGTCCAGTGCCTTCGTCTGCGTGCACTTCAATCTTGAAGTATCCCCGTTATCGCCTCGTTAAAACCTACTCGAGAAAACCCAATTGGGACAAAACTCGAGTGAGGAAAAAAGAGTACGACTTTGGGGACACCATCCTTTAATAGTTGAAGTACTTGAGGTGTGTAATATTCCAGTTGTTTGGTAGTCGCTTTCCTTCCATTGTTTCTAGTATGAATGACCCTTTGTTTGCAGTTACTATGATTTTTTAGGGGCCGTCCCAGTTTGTTCTTAGTTTGCCTTCCCGCGGGTCTTTGCTTGCTTGTGCTTTAGCTTTAAGCACACAGTCCCCCAGTTTGATTGGTTTGATTTTTTCCTTTTTGTTATAATAGCGTTCTGCTTGTTGCTTTTGGGCGACCATTCTCACGTAGGCCATATCTCTTCATTCCTCGACTTCTTCGAGTTCCTGCATTCTACTTTCATCTTTCTGGGGTCCGCTTTTGCGGGAGATCTTAGGCTGGGCTCCCCGACCTTGACGGGTATTACTGCATCATTCCCTTAGTGTAACGATATAGCGTTTCTCCTGTGCTCGTCTTTGGCGTTGTTCGGTAGGCCCAGAGTACTTCTGGTAATATTTTCGGCCATAATCCCTTAGCGTCTTTGAGTTTCTTCTTCATGATGTTCAGTATTGACTTGTTGGAGGATTCCGCTTGCCCGTTGCCCGCGGGGTGGTAAGGCATTGAGAGTATATTCTTTTGATGTGCCATTTTTCAAAAAAGTCGTCGGCCTTCCTTCCTGCAAATTGGGGTCCATTGTAGCAGCTGATTTCTTTGGAGAGACCGAAACGACATATGATGTTTTTCAATATGAAGGTAATCACTTCCTGTTCACGTATTTGGGTGAATGCTCCTACTTCCGCCCATTTAGAGAAATAGTCAGTTAAAACCAAGAGAAATTGTACGTTACCTCGTCCTACCGGAAGGGGACCCACGATGTCCATTCCCCATTTGATGAACGGCCAAGGGAAAGTTACTGAGTGTAGGTGTTCGCCTGCTTGGTGGATCATTGGGGGCGTACTTCTGGCATTGCTTGCATTTTTTCACGAAATTCGCGACCTCCTTTTTAATGGTTGGCCTATAATACGCTGCCCATATGAGGCACCTGACTAAAGCTCGATTGCCGAAGTGAGCTCCACAATGGCTTTTGTGTACTTCTTCAAGGATGCGACGTGTCTGATTTGGGCCTAAGCATTTCGCTAGAGGGCCGCCATATGTCCTTTTGTACAAGTTGTTATGGATGATGTTGTATCTGGTTGCTTGCATTAGCAGCTTCTTGGCCTCTTTTTTATCGTTGGGGAGTACGCTGTCCTACAAATATGTAATAATATGGTTGCGCCAGTCCCAAGTCAGGTTTATGGTTCTTACCTTGATTTAATCTATCGACGAGTTGAGGAGGTGGACCACATTCCTTTCTCTCGTTGTAATGTTTTTGGTGGCTGCGGCTATTTTCGGGAATTCGTCTACCTTGGTGTTCTGTGCTCGGGGGATCTGGTCGAGTTGACATTCGTCGAACACGGGTAGTATCTTGCAGATTTCGGTCTGGTACTTTTGTAACCTTTACTCTTTGATTTGGAAAGTCCCTCTTACTTGGTTGACCACGAGTTAAGAATCGCAACGCAATCTTAGCCGTTTTGCCCCGTATTTGAGTGCTAGTCTTAGTCCTGCAATTATGGCCTCATACTCGGCCTCGTTGTTCGTCATGTCCGGGCATCTTATGGACTGGCGAATCACCTCGCCTGTTGGGACTTTGAGTACGAGCCCCAGCCCAGACCCAACGCGTTAGACGCGCCATCGGTATACATGACCCAGAGATCTCGTGTTTAAAGAGAAGCGTGGACGGCTTCTTTTTCGACTTCAGGCATTATTTTTGCACTGAAGTCAGCGACGAATTCTGCATGGACTTGTGAGTTTATTGCCGTTCGCGGCCGATATGTAATATCATGCTCGCTCAGTTTGATGGCCCATTTGGCCAACCTGCACGATATCTCAGGTTTATGTAAAATGTTTCTTAAGGAGAAAGTCGTGATGATCGAGATGGGGTGGCATTGGAAATACGGACTATACTTTCGTGAAGCTACGACTAAGGCCAGAGCCAGTTTTTCAAGCTGGGGGTATCTTGTCTTGGTATCGACTAGTGTTTTGCTAATGTAATAGATGGGAGATTACGTACCTTTATTTTCTTGGACCGGGACTACGCTCACAGCTACTTCGGACACGGCGAGATAGACAAGGAGGGGCTGTCCCGATTTTGATTTTCAGAGCAACGGTGGCAAAGACAAGTATTCCTTTAACTCCTTCAGAGCTTAGACGCTCTCAGAGGTTCATTGGAGGTTGTTCTCCTTGTTGAGTACGTCGAAGAACTTATGGCACCTATCGGAGGATCGTGAAATGAACCTCGAAAGGGCGGCAATACAGCCAGTCAACCTCTGGACCTGGCTTTTGGTGGTCAAGTGCTCTGGTATCCCTTCGATGGCCTTGATTTGGTCTGGGTTGACGTTGATACCTCGCTGCAACACTAGGAAACCAAAGAATTTTCTTCAGGCCACACCGAATGCACATTTTTCGGGGTTCAATTTCATGTCGTATTGCCAGAGTATGCCGAAGGCTTCTCTCAAGTGGTCGATGTGATCTTCTTTCCTTTTGGATTTGACCAGCATGTCGTCGATGTAGACTTCTATCGTTTTACCGAGCTGGTCTTTGAACATCTTCGTCACCAATATTTAGTAAGTTGCCCCCGTATTTTTCAGTCCGAAGGGCATGACCTTGTAGCAGTATGTCCCCTGGTGGGTGATGAAGGTGGTCTTTTCCTGGTCCTCTTCCTCCATGAGGATCTAATTATAGCCCGAGTAGGTATCTAAGAAACTTAGTAGCTCGTGCCCGGCTGTTGCGCCGACGAGTTGGACGATATGAGGCAATGGAAATGAATCCTTGGGGAAAGCTTTGTTCAGGTCAGTGAAATCTACGCACATCCGCTACTTGCCGTTCTTATTTTTCACCATGACTACGTTGGCGACCCATTGGGGGTAGTTCGACTTCCTAACGAAGCCATTTTCTAATTATTTTTCTACTTCTTCGTGTAGTGTCATTAATTGCGGAGTTGAACTTACGCCTAACCTGCCTCACTGGGGGGTAGAGTGGATCGACGTTCCATTTGAGTGTGGCGATTTCCTTTAGGATACCTGGCATATTTTCATTGCTAAAAGCAAATAAGTCCGCGTTAGCAGTTAAAAATTCACGAAACTTACTCGGTTCCTGAAGTTTGCAGCCGATGTAAGCTTTCTTGCTGTGGTTGTTGTTGTCTAATTGAACGGGGTCGAGGTCCTCTATGGTCGATCCTGCAGCCTCAACCATATTGGGGTCTCTGATGACGTCCTCACTGTCATCGCATACTGACCCCGACCCTGTTGATTGTTATGCCTCTTTTTCTTTATCCTTTGTTTGTTTGGTAGTCGTGCAGTTTAGGGCTATGCGGTAGCATTCCTGAGATGTGTGTTGCTCCCCTCGTATACTGAATATTCCTATGGAGTTGGGAATTTGATGACTTGGTACAAGCTGGAGGGGATGACTCTCATGGTGTGTACCCATGGTCGCCCTATTATGGCGTTGTATGCTGTGTCCAGGTCCATGATGTGAAATGTGGTTTTCGGAATGACGCCACCCGCTAAGACGGGGAGTGTGATCTCGCTGGATGTTCGCTCAACTGCATTGTTAAAGCCAGTTAGTGTGATGCAGCGTAGCACTATCTTGTCCTCGAGTTTCATTTGTGCGAGTACTCGAGGATGGATAATACACGTGCCGCTCCCATCGTCTACCATAATTCGTCTTATGTCAGTATCTAAAACTTGTAAAGTGATAACAAGAGCATCATAGTGAGGGAAAGCCAAACCGTAGGTATCTGACTTATGGAAGATGATATTTTCTTCGACTTCATCATACCGTTCGTGGGTAATCGGCCGTTTGAGCTTGTGGGTTGTGGTGAACTTCACACTGTTGATGGAAGCGTCGTACCCCCCGCCGATGATCATATGGATGGTGCGGGCTGGCAAGGGCGGTTTCGGCGACCCTTGATGTTGTTCACGTCCCCTGGAAAAATTGGTCCTTTCACGATCGCTCAGCAATTCTTTGAGGTTGTCCCTGTCGCAGGATGTTTACGACCTCTTGTCTTAGGGCGATGCAATCTTCTGTTTTGTGTCCTAGCTCTTGATGGAACTTGTAGAGGGCATTTGATTTTCTGGTATTCGGGTACGACCTCATCTTTTGTGGCCACTTCACCTTTGGTCCGAGCTTCTTCAAGGCGTAGATTATCTCTATAGGTGACACGCAAAAATTGTGAGCGGATAATAAATGGGACATAACTTTCTCATTCAGGTGAGTCCTTGTTCTTGATCGGGGTGGGCCTTCTTCATGGAAGGATGAGGACGCAGTGGTGGTTTTGACGTATGGGAAATGTCGTTCCCGATTTGTTCGTGAGGCCGCGAGGTCTCTTCTGATATCATTTCTTCGATCTTTTGTGGATTATGCTTGCACCGAGGTTAGTTGATGGGTCAGCCCATTAAGGTCGTCTTCTTCTGCTCGAACTTCGGCACAATATGCGTTATGTATTTCATCCCAAGTCGTTGGGGGATATTTCATAAGTCAACTTAATAATTTTATTGTCTTCCTTGAACCATTTCTGCTCAGCCCGTTTTGAAAAGCTGCTACCGCCATTCCTTCTGATACATTGGGCAAGGTCATTCTTACTCGATTAAAATGGGCGAGGAAGTCCCTCAACCCCTCTCTCGTAGACTGTTTGATAGCAAAGATGTCGTTTACTCTTGCCTCGACTTTCTTGGCCCCGGCATGGGCTATTACGAACTTATCGGTCATTTCCTCAAAGGTTTCGATGGAACGTGCAGGCAGTTGCGAATACCAGGTTAATGCGCCTCCCGTGAGGGTTTCAACGAATTTCTTTAACAGAATGGAGGATACTTATTCCTTGGCGAGGTTATTGCCTTTCACGGGGGTGAAATAGTGGGTCACATGATCCTCGGGGTCGGTTGTGCCATTGTATATTTTCAGATAGGGCGGCATTTTAAAGGTCTTTGGTATGGCATGTGGGGAAGCACTATCACTGTTCGGCTGCTCGACGAACCGACCAACATCTCTCTTCGGCAATAGCTTAGGAGCGCCCAGTACTTTACCGACCCTTTCTTGGTGTTCTCTCATTTGGTCCCAACGTGCCTTGTTCTCGTTTTCTATTTCCTCCATCCTTTTCAGAATGGTCGTGAGAGCGTCGTCACCTGCACTGTTAACAACATCGTGAGTTTTACCTGTCGTCATGGGAGGAGGAGGTTGATCATATTGCTCTTCCTCGAGCAACTTGTGGCGTAACACAGGTTCTCGCATTTTCTGCGGCCGTGTTCCGAACGAGCTTATGGAAGACGCTGGTGAGTGTGTCAGTTAGCCAGGCCTCAAGGAGCTTCATTATCGCTGGTGGTGCCTCCTCTCCCACGGATGTGGAGGTTGTCTTACTAAGAGATTTTGTGATGCTGCAGTGGGGAAGGGGTGATCCACCTCGCCCTAGGAGAGGCATTGGGCGTCGTGTCCTCGTCTACTGCTTCAGAGCTTTCGTGGATGATGTTCATGAGGTTGGTGGGAAGGTCACTCATTATTCTCATTCTTTGTTCTCTGTTACCTGCCATATTAGGCCTATGCATGCAGAGAGAAAAAGGTTGTTGTTTTTTTTTTTTTTTTTTTTACGTTAGTGACCAGTGTCGACTGTAGATCTAGACGAAACTAAAACACTTAACTAGAAAATCCCCACAGACGATGCCAAATTGTTTGACCAAAAAGTATAATTTTCAGCTAAACTATTTAATTTAAATAATAATGGGTTAAATCTAGTTAAAGATAATAACTCTAGATGCAAATCTTGAAAACATGTGGGAGATGGGGACATATCCCGTAAAGGGTTGGTAACAATAAGTACAAAATATTCTTAAAGTTGAGCAATAATAAAGGCGTAACTAGCAATAAATAACGATAAATGGCATTTATGTAAATAGGAGGAATGATTCATCCAATAATAGATGGATTGGACGAATGTTTCTCCTGACAATGATGAATGACAGATAGATCCAATAGTCGCTTGATCAATCCTCGGATCTGGTGGTATGGAATAATATGAGCAAGAATCTTGATAAAAGAGTAATCTTTGTATTTTTACAAGAGAGAGAGAATCTTCTTCTGAAAAGTGTTCTTATCAAATGAATTACATACCTTTCTTCCTTTTCTTTTTCCCTTAATACATTTGACATATATCCCTAGCAAACTCTAATAGTACAAATATTCTATTTCGAAAACTAGTCATTACTGTTCTTTACACAATGCTTGACCTCGGTCATGGTTGACATCTCGGTCATGAATCTTGCTATTTCTCGGTCGATTTCGACCGACTCTTTCCTTAAAGTCGTATTATGCTAAATATCCTTAGGGCAGATTTTAATCTATACAAATTTCATTTACAGATTGAGTAAAAGACACTCAAGAGTATGAAGCAGCATTTAATGAGAGTGAAACCATAGAAGAACATTGGTTCAAATTTCACTATAGTAAAACAGAAAAAGTTGCAAGCAATTTCTTTTCTTATGCCTAAAGATTAAATATTAATGAACAGAATTATCCAATACTTATGTTGGTGGAAAATAGTGTATACGAAGCAATATAATTGGTTGTGCTCAAGTTAGGAACACCACCATGATACCATAATTTTTTTAAAAGTAAGAAAGTTGAAATTTGAATAGTTAATAATAGTTGAGCATAGAATTTAAACCCGTAATATTATATAATGTGAATGAAGGTTATTGGACCCTGAACTGAATTACTGCTACTATTCAAAAGGATAATATTTTTCAAGTGCAATTTTCGTTTCCATTGAAAAGGATATAATCTTTTTTAATATTCAAGTTTTTACATTGTATTCAAAAGAGTAACTTCTGTAAGGGAGAACTAAGACATCTGAACGAGCCATAACGACTTCACCAAAATCCGTAGTAGTCACGTTTAACTTAACACCGGTTAAACGCCGTTCCGTTGAAGAAAGAAAAGAGGTGGTCCCCACCGCACGCGAGCTGCGAAGCACGGCAAGGTATGGGCGCACGTGAGAGGCTGGACTCTATCTCAGCTCACGTGTGATATTTTACCATCCCACGTATTCACCTTAATTCTACATCACAATTTCGGCCCCTTCCCTTTTTGGTACTGGGCCCACTTCATCTTTATGGGCCCATCCCCTTCAGTCCAGTCTTTATTAGAATGTATCCAACATAAATCTATTTCCCTATCCCCTACTCATTAGTCATTCATCATCCGGTTCATCCCCATCCAAACTAATCTGAAGAAAAGACATTTACTGATTTACATCTGAAAAAGATGGATTACTACGAAAGGGGAGGTGAATTATATTTTTTTTTTCGTGACTAAGTAGTTGACTGGTTTGCTAATTAATCGATTAAGATTTTATGCAAAGTAAATAATAAAGACATAATGTAAAAAACGTAAAGTAAATGACACCAGATAATTTTATACTGGTTCGGATTCAATGTGAATCTTAGTTCAGTCTCCTTAGGATGCAAGAGAATTTTCTCTTCAAGTTCCTTGAAATCTTTCGGTACAAGTGAGTTGATATTGTCAAGCATACACCAACAGTTTCTCAGAACACAAGTAACTCTCTATGTTTTTTATACAACGCCTTACCAATAATTTTTCTCTCCTTTTTGTCTCCAGTAATTACACAGTAAATCTAGAATAGCCACAATGCTTGTTTGAAGTAGAATAAAAAGCTTGAGGTTGGTTTGATAAAATGTATATTCTTTCTGTTGGGTCTTCGATTTTGTGTGTATGTATATCTTGAGAGACGACCTGCTAATAGGAGCTTTGGCTAGAGCAGATCTTCGAGAGATAGGCAACACAAAGGAATTGATCCTTAGAGTGAATCTTAATTGGCTCCTTCCAAGAATAAGGTTGGAGTTGATCCTTGAAGCTCGACATGATTGGCATACTTCCCTTGAATGGCGTAACTGATTGGCTTTGCAAATTTCCTATATAGAGTGTTTGATAAGATTGTTCTTGACGTCCGTGATTGAGCATCAAGAGTAGATTATAATATTCCTTGACATCTGTTGGATGAGAAAACGATTTAAATTACACAATAACATTATAAATATTTCTTAATAACACCGATAAATTTAAATATTTTATAAAAGTGTTATAATCATTTAATCAAATTACCAATTAGTACTTTATAATAAGTGCATATAACATATATTCGTTAAAAAAAAAAATAGAAACATCAATTAAAATTCAAACAAACATGCGAAGGAATCCTTTCTCCATAAGTTAGATGATTTTATAGTCCTAAACCAAACCAAAAATGACCCTATCAATTAGGTTACGATCCACGGAATTAACTCTGGTTCGAAATAAAGAAAGTAAAATACTCAATATAATATTTTTTAAAAATAACTCCGGATTATCTTATACTTCGTATTAAAAGTTTAAAACTAGTACAATAATGAAAAGAAAATTAGATTCGCGTATAATTGGCGAGGACCACCACATCACCGCGTGAGTTGGCCACGTGATTTGGGAGGCGGACGATGCAGCAAGCAGACATTTTTAATCACGTGACTCTACCGGAATTCAAGGTAAGACTGCCACATGTCGTGTAATGACCAACATTTATATTTTTTAATTATTCGGAAGCTAAGTTTTATTCGTGATATTTGTATTCCTTTATAATTTTAACTCTATAATTTTAGATCTCTTACGTATAAAACAAATCCCTTCACAAATTATTAAACACTGGAGAATAAAGAAAAGCAGAAAGTTACATATACATTATCCTAATCCTCCGACACAATAAAATCATATTTAACTGATCCCTATAATGATACCTTAAGTAGAGAATGTCCACGCTACAGGGAAGCTTCTTCTTTACAATTACTTTAAGTGTTAACTAATTTAGTTTTACTTTTATTTTGGAAGAGTTAATGCTAAAACTAATGATTGAAGCTTGAATCTTTCTGCGTTGTTCTCCTTCTCTACATTCACATTTTTCTTTAAAAGGTCCAATACAATATTAATAAATAAGATATCTTTCCCTTAGAATTAAAACTAGAAAATGCATAAACTTAGCGACTTTTATTCTTGATGTCTGCCCAGTTTGTTTTCTTAAAACATTAACCTTGTGTTACTATGTCAAATAATTCATCAATTCTTGTTGGGTATTTCCGTTTTAATATCCTAATGACACTATAAATTGCCTGTAGATCTAATTTTAGGACACTTTTAATTATTTGGGAGAGGACTAAAGCATGTCATATATAGGACCTACGTAATAAAGTACTGTTATCTTATTTGTTCCTTGACAAGCAACGCCAAATTAAAATAAAAAATAAAAAAACTTAAGCAATTGAAGCTGTATTCATGAACCTTGTACGCGGCCTTTGCATAATGTTGGAATCTTCGCTTTTTTATTAAACTAATATTGTAAGCTCCACATCTACATTACTTAGTTAAATCAAGTTAACTTAATGTATTTCCATTGACTAACCAAAAAAGTCTGAATAATTGGTCAGTATAAATTGAAATGAGATTAAACGGAAGAGGGTGTTAAAATTGTGGAACGAGATCGAATTTAGAAGAGAGAAGCAATCGCAGCTAAGAGTGAAGAAGAGAAAAGCAAAGGAACAAAATAAATATTTATTTTTGATTGTAACACCTGTACAATAACGTGTCTTTTTTATACAAGTCTAACTACTATAACAAACTATTAATTTTGGCTAGCTAACTATAGACTCTAGTTAGTATTATAACTATCGTCAAGTTATGCTACACCACTAACAACATTTATACTACTACTCTCAATCCCTCCCCCCTCCTCTCAAGCTTGAGGAAGTGAAGATATTCTTCATCCCTAGCTTGGATAATAAGTAGCCATGTTGCAGCATGTCCAAGCCTTTTGTGAGAAGATCAGCTAGCTGATCAGCAGTGTTAACATAGACTGTGTGAATCAACCCCGGCTGAATCTTTTCAGCTCAAAATGACAATTGATGTATATGTGTTAGGTCCGTTCGTGAAAGACAGGATCGGCAACAATCTGAATTGCTGACTTGCTATCACTATAAATGTGAACTGGAGCTTGTTGAATAGACCAATGAGCCAAACAACCTCTGCTACAGTCGAGACTAGACTCATGTACTCTGCCTCAGCAGAACTCATGGACAGATCTTCTACTGTTAGGACATGCTGCCCAATCAGCATCATAGAAAGATGACAAAGAACTAGAGCAGTGTGCCTTCATTAACACCCCTAGACCAGGACAATGTTTGACATACCTCACTACCCTGAGGGAAACTTGCATGTGAGATGATTTGGGACGGTGCATAAACTGGCTTAAGGTTTGAACTGCAACGGAAATGTCAGGTCTGGTGATTGTCAAATACAACAATCCACAAAGTAACCTTTGATATGGCCCAGGATCCTCCGGTAGAGTGTCATCAGTTGTAGAACATGTATGTGTATCAAACTCCAATGTGGTCAGCTTGGCATTCAGCTCCAGGAGTGAATTAACAGGTTTGCAATCTGATAATCCCAAATCAGCTATTAACTCTAAGGTATACTTCCTCTGATGCATTAAAATACCCTCTCCACTTCTGGAAAATTCAATTCCCAGAAAGTATTTTAGCTCTCCCAAATCTTTGATCTTGAAGCTATCTTGCAACTGTGATTTGATCTCTTACATTAATTGTAGATTATCTCCAATAACAATAAGGCCATCTGCATATACTAGGACCACTACCAACTCTAGGTGGCTCTGTTGGAATTCTGAAGCAAGGAGAGTTGTAGTGAGTTTAATATTCCACCGTTGAGATGCTTGCTTGATCCCATAGAGGGACTTATGTATTTACACACCAATGACTTGTTGTTAGATCCTGCAAAACCATGTGGAATGCACATAAACACCTCTGCAATCAAGTCACCTTGTAGGAAAGCATTCTAAACATCCATTTGGTGAGTTGTCCAATGCTTGGCAGCAGCTAAAGCAATTACACTTCTGACAGTTACCATCTTCACTACTGGTGAATATTTCTTGGTAATCTAATCCTTTCTTCTGGTTGTACTCTTTAGCCACAAGTCGTGTCTTGAACCTTTCAACCTCTCCAATTGCCTTGTACTTAATCTTATACACCCATTTTCATCCTATGGCTCTCTTCCCTGGGGGCAAAGACAATATCTCCCAAGTTTGATTATCCTCCAATGCTTTTATTTCTGCTTGCATAGCCTCAATCCATCTTTTATCTTTTGCAGCCTCATAGTAACTATTGGGTTCTTGTTCAGATGAAAACTGAGATAAGTAGCTTTGGTTATTGGGAGACAAGTGATCATAGCCTATGATAGCAGCTATAAGATATCTACAATTATTGGTTTGTGCAACTTTGTCAACTCTGACACAATGCTTATGCCAGATGGGAGGCCTAGAAATCATGCTTGATCTTCTAACATCATCATCGTGTGATTCATTTGTCTCAGGAACTGCAGCTGATACAGGAGTTCCTGCAACGACTCTGGATTCTCATGTTCTGAGCTGAGCAGTCCATTCTCCGAAGAAGAGGCATTGGATAAATCTGAGGATGAATCAGCATGAGGAGCTGATAAGTAGGAGTAGACAGGGGAAGAGAAGGCTCATGATCTACACCATTATGATTAGGAAATAATCTCATATCCAGATCATATAGGAAGGATTGATCAGTCCCCACTTCTGGATTCTGAAAAGGGAATGCTTCTTCAAAGAATGTTGCATTTCTGCTGATGAGAGGCACATTGTGCTCAAGATCAAGTAGTTTGAACCTTTTCCGAAGTGCTGCATACCCTAATAAAACAGAATTCACAGCTCGAGGCCTAGACTTATCAGTTTTAGGCAGTAAAGAAGCAAAGCACAAGCATCCTATAATCCTTAGATGAGATAATGTAGGTTGTTTGTGATACAACAGCTCAAATGGTGACTTATTGCCCAGGACAGTGGAATCTATTGATAAGATATACATCAGCCTCAATACAATCTCCCAAAATTCTACCAGGTAGATGGCCTTGGAATCTGATAGCCCTTGCAATTTCTAAAATATGTCTATGTTTTCTTTCTACTACCCCATTCTGTTGTAGTGTGTAGGGACATGAACTTTGATGTAGGATCTCATGCAATTGAAACAATTCTCTACAATGAGTATTAAAAAATTCACTATCCATTATCTGATCTAAACATCTTGACAGAATTGCCAAATTGAGTTTTGACCATAGCAATGAAGTTTTTAAGTATGAAAACTACATCTGATTTCAATATCAAAAGAAATGTCCAAGCCCATCTAGTGTAATCATCCACCAAAGTTAGGCGTTGTGAATTAACATTGCTCATCAACCACGAAGTAAAAATGGCGTTACAGCGATCCCACTAATGAGCTAATCCTGGTCCAAAATCACCTTTTAAAGTAGTACCGTCTACCAATCAGAGTTTATTCTTTCCTAGAATAGCTACTTTCATACTCGATTCCACAGTGTATAATTCTCCATTTTAGTTAACAACAAACCAATTGACAACGAACCTGGTCCATCATATGGATGTAAGTAGAGTGGGTGATTATGATCTAGAATGGAATTCCCACTATTCACAGTTCCAGCTGGTGCTAGTGCTGCGGTGGTGCTATTGCCGGAATCGTCAGCAATCATCATGGAAAATTGTAGAAATCTACTCGCAATTATACAATTGAAGCAAAATTAGGGTTCCGATCACAAATCATCGTTCCCAAATTGAAAGAAATTGAAGTAATTGAAGAAAAATTGAAGCAGATTCTCTCAATTTTTTTTGATTTCACAAAGAAATCCCTAGAATCGCTTAGTAATTTGCTCTGATACCATGTTAAATTTGTGGAACGAGATCGAACTCAGAAGAGAGAAGCAATCACAGCTAAGAGTGAAGAAGAGAAAAGCACAGGAAGAAAATGAATCTTCATTTTTTATCGTAACAATTGTACAATAACGTGTCTCTTTTATACAAGTCTAACTACTATAACTAACTATTAACTATGGCTAGCTAACCATAGACTCTAGTTAGTATTATAACTATGATTAAGTTATGTTACACCACTAACAACGTTTATATTACTACTCTCAATAGGGTTTTGCAAGATGGCCCATTTCCTCTATTTTGCAAGAATAATTAACAAGCAAGTACATGATCACTGAATATGAATCGAGATATATAATTATGTAACGACTACGAAAGAGTTTTCTATTAGCATAGCAAAGTAAATTTTTCAAAAAATCTTTACGAATGCAAATCAATCGAAACCTAAGACAGGTTCAAGACACTATGTGAGAAACAAAAAATAAGACTAATTAAAATATCGGTAGTTAAGATAAATGAGATATATTACGTGCTTTTTCTAATTTGTTGGGAAAAGTCAAGCTAAGGGAAGGTCCAACGGAAAAGTGTACCTGGGGTCCGGTGGGAGCGTAGTTAGAGAAGATCTGTGGTTAGTTGCAGTGTCCTATATATGTCCCAACTCCCAAGCAGTATAGAACTGTAGAAGTGGCAGAGTACCATTTTGAACAAGTAGCTACTTTTGTCGTATTGTGCAATAGCACGTGAGTTGCAGTGTTTAACTCACATGCCCCCCACCCTTTTCTATTATACGTGACGATATTTGACGTACGTAATCGACTATGGAAGTACTGCCCGCCTTCCTGTTACTACTTCGCTTTATTTCCATGAACGGGGAATAAAACAGAAGAGGAAAGTTAACAGGCGCAGTAAATCATGGAGTAACTCTTTAGATGAATCTTTTATTCACCTAGTTGGCTACTCGTCAGTTATGCCCTTCTTCTTAGTTTTTGTCATATATTTTTTTTAAAACAGAATTAGTAAAGATATTATAGTGCTTAGGTTAATTTACGGGCCAGTCCAACAGGTGAAGGCACATAAACCTATGAAGCAACAAAAGAAGAAAGGTAAACATTGAGCTAGGCTAGGCGTACATGCAAATTTCGGTGGACAAAGTTAGCAAGTATTTCTGCTGGTGTTAGGTAATATGTACTTCTGGAATTAGTGACGGCTATTAAAAGAAAAACATTGAGGCACACAACATGTAGAGTCTGAGGACGTACCTAGAAGAAACTAAGCACATTCGAAGGCAAGGTCTATTCTAGCTTAGTCCTAATGCCAATTGCCAGCCCATAAGTTACTGTTGAGATCACATGATTTGTTTCGATATAGGCTTATGCTAGGACTACCATAATCCTATGCTTTTCACTCTGAAAATATATAAGAGGCATTACACTTTGTAAGTACCTAAGAGCGCTGCACGTTACCCTAGGTTATAGATCAAAAGGGTGTTTCCTTCCGTTTAATGAGAAAATAATAGTGAACCTATATATTACCGTAGAAAAAGAACTGAATGACATGTTGGATTACGGACGGTCAGACGCAAACCTTTTTTGTAACGGATTGTGTATTAAAATTGATTAATGAGTTAAAAAATTTACATACGTCCAAATTGGAGAAGAATATAGTGGTACTATACAACCTGTGAGGCATGGAAACTAATTAAAGCTAGTTCGAGTTTAAGAAGGAAGAAGCCACGTTCTGCTACTTTTTCAAAAGGGGAATTAATTAATAAATTAAGATGCAAAAAGAGATACAGCTTAAATTGATTGGATTAGTTAGTATATAATTAGTAGTATGATAATGACAACCTGTTCGGTTGTAGGTGTGCACCTTAATGTGAATGCTTGCCTTGGTTGTCGGAGCCAAACAACCAATTTTGAAGTGTCTATGATTAATTTTTTAAACTTAAAGATTCCATTCCCAGTCTCAAAAATAAAAGCAAACAGCTTCTTTTAAACTGATGGTGATGGATTAGTCGGTGTACTCTACTATACCTAGAATTGTTGAATTTCATTTAATCGTCAAATATTTAAATATATGATTTTATTTTGAAATATTTGTTAAATTGACTCGTGATAGATAATATAAATCAGAGTGAATGCTCGTGAGTAGTTTTAATACTCAAAAGCTTCCTTTCTCTACCTTTTATCGAGCAGTTCTCACGTTTTATTTTATGTGAAAAATACTTAATTTGACATGAATTGGATACTACAAGTTAATCCAGATTAACTCAAAACTTATTATACTCCTCTGTCTCATATTATTTATCAGTTTTTCATTTTACACGTTCCTTAACGAATCATAAATAAGATATATTCTTTGACAAATTTACCTTTCACTTCAATAAATGTGCGCTCTCTCTCTCTCTCTCTCTCTCTCTCTCTCTATATATATATATATATATATGACCATATTTATTTTTCTGTTTGCCCTTATCATTAATTATTCATTCCAATAATTATTTTTCAAGACTTTTACGATTATTATAGGTATTATGATAAAATATGCACTTCATCTATTATTTTTTAAAGGGCACGCAAAATTTATTGTGAACAAGTAAAAATCAACAAAGACACGTAGAAATAGGCTACAATCACTATCCAAGGTTTCTCCTGAATTGGATTTTCATTGCAGTAATTAATCTTCTCATCCGATCCGAAATGTATTGAAAATGATATTTGAGAATTTTGAGACTTGAAATATTCTTGGAGCCAAAATGAGTTTTTTCGCGCTGTCTCCATCTTTTTCATAAAGATATTCATTAGATTACCCTTAAGAATAATTTTATAAGTGATTGCAATGGTAGAAGTGGTTAAAATTTAAGCAATTAAATGTATTCATAGTTTAAACCTGACTTTTCAGAAACAATGCTAATCTTATTGGTTTCTGAGCGGAGCCAATTGTCACCTTTTTTTACTCTTCCAATTTGTACCTTTTATGTTATGTAAACTAATATACTATTGTTTACTTTCAAGAGCAATTAATAGTAATAATAAAATGAAGAAAAATTTAATTAATTATATCTTAATTTTATAAATTACAAGTAATTTGGACAAACATTTTTAGTAACCCTGACCAGTAATATAGGACGGAGGGAGTATCAATTTTGGTTTCTATGCGATGTTTGGTACTCGTATTGGGGCACGACTAAATTCTATTTCACACTGAAAATTCTCACATTGGAAGATAAAGTTGTGTACCCTCAAAATCGGATAACAATTGAATTTATACACGGTTTTAAGGATACGTGATCTAACTTGATACAAAATGAGAAATCAGATTCAAATTGAAATTAATGATAAAAAGTAAATGTAAACCATACGGGTTAAACAATCTTGGCCTTGAAGGTTCGTCAGACTCGAGTCAAGGATGTTGTAATCAGTGCCAGAACAGAGTGATGAGATAATGTTTATTGATTTGGGATGCGTGTTACAATGTTCTTTACAAATAATCAGATCCCCTTTATATACTAGAGGAGTCCTACTTTAGGTACAATTCTGTATAAGGTAAAAAATCTCATGATTTGCTAATTAATCAATTTCATTGATACGTGCCGAGATTTCAGCCATTATGTCCGTCCGGTTACGAATATTTTGGCCTTCCGTTATTTTGGTTCGAGAATGTTTTCTCGAGCTAATTCGGAGTCACGGTCAGTTCCGGGGTTATGGACTCGATAATCTTGAAGATGCATGTTCTAACCTCGTGCCTAGGTTTGATGGAACTCGAGGGTCGATCTTCAATCCATTATGTTTCATCCCCGATCTATCATGCAATAGATGAGCTCGGTTTCTACTACACAGATAGTCCCCTAGTTTTTCGGAGAGTAAACGACGAGAAACGATATGAGCCCTCGATCCTTGTCTCGATACTTTTCGCCAGAAACGACAAAATGAGCGAAACATCTCGTCAGTCACATCTAAATAGCACTAAATGTTCGCCAGTTGCTAGTCGGCCACTACAGGTTTTGAACTGTCTTTTGCAAACTATAAATAATTCCTCCTTCATTCATTCAAACTTTTCATCCAATCTTTTCCTACTCTTGTTCTTAAAGAACCTTTGCATTTTCTACTGTTTTCCCCAATTTCTTGAAAGCTTTGTAAGGGTTTCTTCTTTGTCTGAACTATTCAAGCGTACCCCTTTAACTCTTTCCTTTTCATCTTCATCAAAAAATGGCGAAGACTTCTAAGTCTGTTCCCCAAAAGGAAACTCCCTTTTCCTCGAAATCGACTAAGAACATTTTGCATGTTGTTACTGAATAACCGACACCGGAACCCCTTCTAAGGATGTTCGTCCCTACTGGGTGTCCAACCGGAGCCCATTTCAAGGTTGAGAAAACCTCCTCGGTACTGGACCGGTGCGAACCGGTCTCGAGATACATATGTTCGATCACCGACAGTGTTCTCGACAAGGTCAAGGAGGACTGCAACTGGGTCAGTAAGCACGTCCGTTGGGCTAGTAAGCCCCCATTCTCGAGCATCGACGAGGATCGGGACCGAGGCTGGTTGGGCCGATTCGTTCGAGTGAAGACCTCAGACTTAATCTCCGCCGAGGACATGCCATTTCCTGAGAAATGGAACATGAAGTGTAAGTATAACCTTGCCTTTAAGGTTTTGTTTATAATTTTTCTTTTGCCCTTTTTCTTATCGATTCTTTGTGATGTAGCTGTTGCTCAGATACCGGATGCAGTTCCTCAACTCAAGGAGTCGTTCGAGGGCATCGTGTCACAAAAACCATATTCCGAGCGCGCGTGGCGTGAACTTTTGAAGGGCCGGTGGAGGCCCATGCTCACGGTGAGGTTTCTCTACTGAGTGAATTAATAGTTAGTTTTCTTAGCTTCTTTCGTTCTCACTTATTCTCCTCTATAGGTCTTCCCAAAGATGTCGAAATGAGGCCTCCGTCTGGTAATGAAGATGTATTCACCGAGCCCCCTGCTTCGAAGCAGGATAAAGAGAAGAAAAGAAAAAAGGCTCCGAATTTTTCGGGCCCTGAGAAGGATAAACCGAAGAGGCGATTGGTGCGAAAACCCAAGGAAAGCACCAATGCTCGAGCGCCGCCTCCGGCTTCACTTTACCGATTAAGAGATGAGTCCTCTAGGGAAGGAGGGGCCTTTGACCTGATGGATAGCGTGTCACCTCAGCCTGAAGGTCAAGGAGCTTCCGAGCCGGAGGGGGTTGAGGATGTCCCTCATCAAGTTAGAGAAACCGAAGAGGTCGGGGCTGGATACTCGCGGGCTGCGGGCAATGCCTCGAAGGAGGCACTTGGCGTAATAGAGGTTGCCGAGTCGCCCTCATTCACAGAATCGATGTTTAACGAGGTGCAAGCTGCTAAAGAATTCCCCGCCGAAGGGACTCATGGAAGGAATGACCTTTTTTGCGGTATCATCGATGGCGTGGACTCTATGGCCACGGAAGACGCTACCGGTTTTGGGGACCTAGATATACCGAGGAAAAGCCAATCCCCAGAAGCAAGCGGGCCCTCTTCGAGCCCGAGATTAGTTAGTAAATTTCCTGCTCCAAGTGCGTATCCCTATCGAAAACGTACCATTATTTTTTCCCTTCTGGAGGACGCTCGGATTCTTTCTCCCCCCGTAGTGGTGGCCAGCTATCTTTGGTGCCTGGTGACCGGAGATGATCAATTTAAGATGAACGAGGTGAATGCACCCGTCCTTTTCAAAGAAGCGCAATAGGCGTTAAACCGGGTAACTTCATGCTTCCCTAAGTGAATTTTTTACTTACACTTATATTTTTTCGTCAATGACTTAGTGTTTCTTTTATTGCTTGTAGGCTTCGGTGCTTCATCACAAGGTTTTTTTGAGGCACCGGGATGACTTGAAACAACTTGAAGCCGAAGTTCGAGAGCTTACTGAGAAGAGAGATGCCTTTAAACTTCTTAGTGAGCAGCTCGAAAGGGAGGCTAAGAACCTCTGTGCCGAGCTGGAGGTTGCTCGGACGGTTCGTACTGACTTGGTTGAGTAGGTAAATGTTTTTGAAGTAAGTGATGATGAATTTAATTCGGTGACTGATGATCAAAATCCGCAGGTCCAGAAAAAACTAGATCGGATTGATTAGCTTCGAACTGAAATGGATATAGTCAAAGCTGAGATTGATGAACGGAGAGGAAAGAAGGATCGTCTGGCCTCGAAAAAAAAGACTGTTCGAGTACAGCTAAATTCAGCCGAAATCTAGCTAAGAGTGATAAAGAAAAGGGCCGAGATTCAGACAAAAAGGTTGGAGGAGCTTCAATCTCGGCTAGGTTCGGTCGTCTCAGATCGAGATAATCTGGCCAAGGAGCTTAAAACGGCCAAGTCGAAAGTCACCTTGGTCAAGGCCGAAGTTGATGAAATGGTGGCAAGGTACAAGGCTGATGTTGAAGGGGCTCAAGACCAATCAATAAAAATAGTCGAACATATGAAGTGGCAATCCCGTAGGCAGGCTCTCGAGGAAATTAACGCTCGAGGTTTTGATTTATCTGCGGAGATTGAGGATGCCAAGGTGTTTGAAGCCGAGGCCAGGAAGTTGGCCTATCCTGAGGAGGATGATTCTGAGGGCTCAGTCAGGTCCGAGGGGTGGAGAAGCCTCCAGAAATCCCGATGACGAGGCAGGCTCCGACCAAAGATTAGGCCGCTTCTTGTTTGATTTTATTCCTTTTTGTACTTAGTACTATGTGTCAAGGCTTCTCGGCCTTTGTAAAGACAATACTTCGTAAATACAACTTTTCTATTTCTTTTTGATAATTCTCGAGTTCTTTCCTTTGATTTTCATTTTATCTTTTGCAAAGATTGAAATGCGTTAGCATTAAGTAGTCATGTCCGGAATTCTGAATAGGCTTGGCTTTTGATTTCATTATCTCCAAAGCATCGTGGGACCCGGTATGTCCAGGAACTTTTTTCCTGAAATACTTATGCTTTTTAGAATATGACTTGCCAAGAGTGTGTTTTTCGTAAGCTTTTGTTTTCGCGGGTTTTGTTAACCCGGAAATGGCCTTAGATTTTAGTTCGGGAAATACCAAATAAGCTTCATGCTCTCGGATTTAACCCGGAACGGCATTAGCCTATTCGTTCAAGCAATGCCAAATAAGCTTCATGCCCCCAAGTTTAATCCGGAACGACCTTAACCTTTTGTTTTTTGTATCATCTTTTTTTGTTGAGGCCGTTCCGCCTTTGTAAAAAATTTGTATCGGGGTTATTCAGCTCTTGTAAAAAGAATTTTTGATATATATATGAGGCTTTTTTCCCTTTCACAGCTTTGGAATTGTTCCTTTGCTTTTTTATTTGTATTCGCAAAGATCGAAATGCCTTAACATGAATAGTTAAGTTGTGTTCGAAGGTTCGAACAAACCTTGCCTTCAACATTATTTCATTTTGAGGCATCATAGGGATTCGGTGTTACCGAAAAATTTTCCCCAAAGTAGTTGGGTTTATAAAAAAAAATCCAAGGCCCTTTAGAACCGGTTAAGAAAGTTCAAGGCCTTGTTGTTTTTGTTATGAGCTTCGGACGTCTCTGAGCCGTGTTTAAGTGGCTGTAGCCTTTATAGTTCGGGTGTTGTCCCGTGTTAATATCATTATCCCGAGTTATCCAGGTTTGCCTAAGATGGCAGTCCTCGAGTTGGGGTGACCCTAGCGTATAAAATTCAGGGGTTGCCTAATAGGTCTTATTCCCCCGCGGTCTAATAGCTAGGACCGTCCGAGTTTTATTTTTCGGAAGACAGTCCCCGAGTGAGAGAGTGATTATTTGAACTCAGGTTAAGGTGGCCCTTGTGCTCGTTTCCTTTAGGGGGATCAGAAGTAGGGAATTCCCTAAGAAATGTAAAGGAAAAAATTTTAAAAGACAAGATGTTTGCAAGGAAGAGATTTCGCTTTATTCTTATGCATAATAGTAATGTATGTGTACATACTTTGTGTCAGGGTTCGAGCAGTCTATGTGGGCACGGTTCATTTGACCGTTTGGCCCTTACATTGAACCCTATCGATCGAGACCCTTCAATCCGGAAGTCTCTTTCCATGCTAAGGTCGATATCATAGGGTAATGCCCCCGCAGTGTTTTGGGTTGACCGAATAGGGGCCTCAAACGCTGTTATGATCATCGTCACCGGTTCGTTGTCGGCCTTCAATTCTAAGTTAGCACGATTTACTTGTTGCATCATGAAAAACCTTGCTGGAAAACCCATTTGGGACAAAATCGGCTCAAGATAAAAAGAGTGCAATGCATGCTTTCAGACCTAAAACCTCGTACCGTCCCTTGTTGGTTACCTACAAGGGTTAGTTTAAGATGTACATAAAGGAAAAAATAGGGCTATACTTTAGCAGTAATATCACTTTAAGTGATTTATATTTCAGTTGTTCGGTAGTTGCCCGATGTTCATTGTTCCGAGCTTGTAGGATCCTTTTCCGGTGATCTCGATAATTTGGTACGGTCCTTCCCAGTTCGATCCAAATTTTCCTTCGATCGGGTTTCGGGTTCTTAGTGTGACCTTTCTTAGTACCAAATCCCTGGTATTGAAGTGTCGAAGGTTGGCCCTTCGATTATAATATCTTTCGATCCGCTGCTTTTGGGCGGCTATCTGGACAAGGGCGGCTTCGCGCCTTTCATCTATTAGCTCCAGGATCGAACTCATAGCTTTGTTGTTCGATTCCTTTGTTGCATATCGGAATCTGATACTTGGTTCCCCGACCTCGACCGGTATCAAATCTTCGGCGCCATAAACCAAAGAAAATGGGGTAGCCCCGGTACTGGACTTCGAGGTTGTAAGGTATGCCCACATGACTTCATTTAATATTTCCTTCCATCTTTCTTTGGCGTCGGATAACCTTTTTATAAGGTTTTGGAGTATGGTTTTCTTGGTAGATTCAGCTTGTCCATTCCCACTAGAGCGATAGGGTGTTGATAGGGTCCTTTTGATCTTGTAGTTTTCAAGGAATTTAGTTATTTTTCTTCCGATGAACTGTTTCCCATTATCGCACACAATCTCGGCCGGCATTCCAAATCGGCATATGATGTGGTCCCAAATGAAATCAATGACCTCCTTCTCCTTGATCTTCTCATACGCCTGGGCTTCCACCCACTTAGAAAAATAGTCAGTCATAAACAATATCAATTGAGCCTTACCGGTGCCCATGGAAGGGGGCCAACGATGTCCATTCCCCACTTCATGAACAACCATGATAACAAAATCGAATGCAGAAGCTCCCCGGGTCGATGGATCACTGGAGCGTGTCTTTGGCATTAACCACATCTTTGAACGAACTCCTTTGCGTCTTTTTCCATGTCGATCCAGTAATAACCTGCACTGATTATTTTTCGAACCAACGATTCGGCGCCCGAATTATTTCCATAGGTACCTTCGTGGATTTCCCTCAAAACATACTCAGTATCACCCGGCCCTAGACATATTGCAATTGGGCCATCAAATGTTCTTCTGAACAAGGTTCTGTCATCAAACAGGCTAAATCGGGCCATCTTTGTTCGTAGGGCCCTCAACTCTTCTGGATCCGAGGGCAGTTTACCGGATCTGAGATATTCCACATATTTATTCCTCTAGTCCCAAGTTAGGCTCGAGTTGATTGGCCTTCTTCCACCACCGATTTCATAAGTTGTACGATTTCTCCCGAGTTGAAGTCATTGTCTTTGACCGACGACCCCAAGTTAGCGAGGGTATCTGCCTCGCTGTTTTGATCCTGAGGTACGTGTTGCAAAGTCCATTCTTTAAACCGATGTAATGTCACCTGTAATTTGTCCAAGTATCTTTGCATTCATTTCTCTCTGACCTCGAATATTCCATTGACTTGGTTTACCACAAGGAGGGAGTCACACTTGGCTTTGATCACCACTGCCCCCAAGCTCTTGGCTAGTTCAAGGCCTGTAATCATGGCCTCATATTCGGCTTCGTTGTTAGTCAATTTCACAGTCTTAATAGATTCTATATATTACCTGTTGGTGGCTTTAATAAGATGTCAGGTCCGGACCCTTTTGCGTTTGAGGCACCATCCGTGAAGAGGCTACTGATTCCCGATTTGAAGTTCCCGAGTTAACCAGTAACTCTCTTTCGACCTCGGGTACTAAGGCTGGTGTAAAGTCGGCCACAAAGTCTGCCAAAATTTGAGACTTAATGGTGGTCCGAGGTCGATACTCAATATCGTACCCACTTATTTCTATGGGCCATTTGGCCAATCGGCCCTAGAGATCGAGCTTATACATAGCGTTCGTCAATGGGTAAGAAGTTACGACATATATGGGGTGAGATTGGAAGTACGGTTTTAGCTTCCTAGAGGCGCTTAGCAAAGCGAGCGCCAGTTTTTCCAGGTGAGAGTACCTAGTTTGGGCCTCACCTAAGGTCCTACTAACATAGTAAATTGAAAATTGCGTACCTTGATCTTCCTGAACTAGGACTTCACTTCCCGCTATCTCCGAGACAGCCAAGTACAAGTACAGTTGTTCGTCCGTCTTCGGTGTGTGAAGTAGGGGCGGGCTCAATAAATACCTCTTGAGTTCCTCCAAAGCTTGTTGGCATTCCGAGGTCCACGAGAAGTTGTTCTTCTTCTTCAACAGTGCGAAGAATGGGTGGCTCTTGTCGGACGACCTCGAAATAAATCGCCCAATGGCGGCTATTCGCCTGGTTAACCTTTACACGGCCTTTACATTGTCCATGACCGCGATATTTTCGATGGCTTTGATTTTATCAGGGTTGATCTCGCTTCCCCAATTGCATACCATGAATCCGAGGAACTTACCCGACCCAACTCCAAACGCATATTTTTTTGGGTTCAGCTTTATATTGTACTGCTTCAGTATGCTGAAGGTTTTCTACAAATGTTTTAAATGGTCCTCTGCTCGCAGGGACTTAACTAACATGCCATCAATGTAAACCTCCATTCATTTTCCTATTTGTTCCTCGAACATCCCATTTACTAGACGTTGGTAAGTAGCACCGGCATTTCTTAATCCAAACAGTATATGTCGTATCTAGTGATGAAGGAAGTTTTTTCCTGATCACCCGGGTCCATCCATATTTGGTTTTACCCAGGATAGGCGTCGAGAAAACTGAGGATCTCGTGGCCGGTCGTGGCATCGATCATACGGTCGATGTTGGTCAAAGGAAAAGAGTCTTTGGGGCATGCCTTATTCAAGTCTTTGTAGTCTACATACATTCTTAATTTATTTCCTTTTTAAGGACTACCACTATGTTTGCTAACCAATCCGGATATTTAACCTCCCGAATAGACCCTATTTTAAGAAGTTTAGATCCCTCATCCTTGATGAAATGATGCCTGATCTCGGACAGAGCTCTTCTCTTTTGTTTAACCGGGTGAAATTTTGGGTCCAAGATTAACTTGTGAGTAGTTATCTCCGACGGTATTCTTGTCATATCGAGGTGGGACCAAGCAAAACAATCTTCGTTAGTTATAAGAAATTGAATGAGTTTTTTCCTGAGCTTGGAGCTTAGCTCCATGCCAGGTATACCTTTCGATCTGGCAAGCTTTCTCGCAATATGACATGTTCCAGTTCCTACCGTCGATTTAGTGGCATCGGAATCATCGGGGGCTATATAAGATCTGGGAACCCATAATCATCATCCTCGACTTCCTTTTGTTTGTTTGAATCTACCGAAGGTGGTATAGTGATTGCTATTTGGCCCCGCTTTTTACCATCTGGTTTGAGCCCATTGATGTTGAAACTGTAGATGCCGGTATTACCTCCTTGACCGCCAACATTTCCCTCGCAGCCGGCTGTTCTCTGTAGATTGTTTTTACCCCGTCAAGTGTTGGGAATTTTAGTGCCTGGTGTAGTGTCAAGGGCACCACCCTTATGTTATGGATCAATGGCCTCCCGAATAAAGCGTTTTACCTCATGTCCCATTCGATCACATAAAATTCAGTCTCCTGGATAGTCCCGGCGGTGTTTACGGGTATCGTTATTTCGCCTTTAGTGGTCTCACATGTCATATTGAATCCGTTCAGAACTCGAACTGCAGGTTCGATTTGGTCTTGTAGACCGAGCTGCTCCACGACCCTTGATCGAATGACGTTGGCTGAGCTACCTGGATTAATTAACACACGTTTAACTCGAATTTTATTTGAATTTTATTTGAATTTTATTTACGAGTATAGATATTACCAGTGTATCATTGTGGGGCTGCACGATCCCTTCCACATCCTCGTTGTTGAAAGATAAAGTTCCCTCTGGTATGTAGTCTCGAGTTCATTTCTCCATGGTGATGGATACTTTGGTGCGTTTCAACGTTGGCCCCTGTGGGATATCAACCCCTCTGATGATCATGTTAATGACGTGTTAAGGTTCTTTTTCTTCTACCTGTTTGTTAGAATCCATGTTCCTGAAATGATTTTGGCTCGGTCGCTCAAGAACTCCCGAAGGTGGCTATTGTTGAATAGACAAACCACTTCCTCTCTCAACTGTCGGCAATCTTTCGTTCTGTGACCGTGAGTACCGTGATATTTACACATCTGGTTAGGATCCCTTTGGGTTGGATAGAATTGTAGAGGTCAAGGCCATTTAGTATATTTGATGCGCCCGACAGTTGATACAATGGCGGCAGCATCGACATTGAAGTTATACTCCGATAACATATGTGCGTCTTTGGATCTGTCGCAGCCATTTTTTGTCATAAGTCCCTGACTGCTTTGACCTCGGTCATTTCTCCTTTCCTTTCTCATGGAGTTTCGCCCGGACTCGCTGCTTCTCCGATCTCCGTTATACGGCTGATACCGATCCCTATTTAGCCTCGGTTCGGGATCGATATCTCACTTGACTCTGTCGAGGGTTCTAATAGGATAGATAGACCTCGAAGGGGCCCCGAGTTGATCATCTTCGACTCTGATTTTCGATTGATACCGGTTATGCACGTCGGCCCATGTAACAGCCGGGTATTCTATTAAGTTCTGCTTTATCTACTTTGAAGCCACCGAGCTTCGAATTTTAAGTCCTTGAGTGAAAGCTTGAAAAGCCCAATCATCAGCGATCGGCGGCAGATCCATTCGTTCCATTTGAAATCGGGACACAAATTCTCTGAGCATCTCGTTATCCTTCTGTTTGACTTCGAAAAGGTCTGATTTCCTAGTCTCGACCTTGATGGCACCTGCATGTGCTTTTACAAAAGAATCTGCAAGCATAGTAAATGATCAATAGAATTAGGAGGTAAATTGTGATACCATATCATAGCTCCCTTCGACAGGGTCTCCCCAATTTTTTTCAACAAAACAGACTCGATCTCATCGTCCTCCAGGTTGTTCCCTTTGGTAGCACATGTATAAGAGGTTACATGCTCGTTTGGGTCGGTCGTTCCGTTATACTTGGGTATTTCGTGCATACGGAACTTCTTGGGGATCGGCTTGGGAACCGCGCGCGGTGGAAAAGGTTTTTGCACGAACTTCCTGGAATCCAAGCCCTTCAATATCGGAGGTGCTCCTGGGATTTCGTCTACCCTGGAATTGTAAGTTTCCACCTTTTTGTCGTTAGCCTCGATCTTCTTCTCCCTCGATTCTATCCGTTTTGTCAGGTCCTCGAGCATTTTTATGATCTCGGGGTTTGCCCCCAATTCGTGTTCGTTAGACCTTCTATGATCGGTTCATTCCTGCGGGTGACTTCCCGGTGAGGATCGAGCTCAACCTTGCTCGGTCCACGGCTTTGGTTTTGTAACTGAGCTATCGCCGCCTGTTGAGCCTACAACATTTCAAAGATCACTCGTAGATCGATCCCGTCTCCTTCAACGTTTTGCGTGTTTCGAGTTGCCGATCGGGCTCCACCACGAATGCTATTTTCAAGGTCAGTAGGCAAGTTTGCATCGATAGTCACATGCGAATTAGCGTCAATCGGATCTGCGATCGGAATTCCAGCGGGATCAACATGTGGTATCTCGTTACTGGGCGCTATGTTGTTATTTTCACCTTGGTGACTGGACTCGTTGTCAACATGCAAAAGTGTTGATTGAGAGTTTGACATTTTTGTATTTTAGCCTGGAAATCAAGACACTTCAAAGAGCAAGTGTAAAGCAGTATGTATTATGGAGATTTATATCAAATAACTACTAATATCCTTAGCCCCACGATGGGCGCCAAACTGGTTACCCTCAAAATCGAATAACAATTGAATTTATACGCAGTTTTAAGGATTCGTGATCTACCTTGATACAAAATGAGAAATCAGATTCAAATTGAAATTAATGAAAAGTAAATGAAAACCACACATGTTGAACAATCTTGGCCTTGAAGATTCGTCATCCTCGAGTCAAAGATGTTGTAATCAGTGCCAGAACAGAGTGATGAGATAATAATTACTAGAAATAACAGTTTATTGCTTTGGGATGCGTGTTACAATGTTCTTTAGAAATAGTCAGACCCTCTTTATATAGTAGAGGAGTCCTACTTTGGGTACAATTCTGTATAAGGTAAAAAATCTAATGATTTGCTAATTAAATCGATTTCATTGATGCGTGCCGAGATTCCCGCAGTGATGTCCGACGGCTACGGATATTTCGGCCTTCCGTTATTTTGGTCAGATAATGTTTTCTCGAGTTAATTCGAAGTCGCTATCAGTTCCGGGGTTACGGATTCAATAATCTTGAAGATGCATGTACTAACCTCGTGCCTAGGTTCGATGGAACCCCAAGGTCGATCTTTAATTCATTACGTTTCATCCTCGATCTGGCATGTAATAGATAAGCTTAATTTCTACTGTACACAAAAGTACACCATAATAAAAGTGCCTCCATCGAAGCCTCGAATTCAAAATATTTGATTGAGGATAAAAGAGTTCTTGCTGCTCTATGTTAACTAGTCTTTTCTTCGCCGATAAAACTAAAAATTGAAACTTTTTTATTCTAGGAAAAAGTAAATAGAGAGGCATAGGACAAAACATCTTTGGGTGCGTGCGAAGAGGGAGAGGGAGAGGGGAGAGCGAGAATCTGCGTCGCACATGGGATGGAAAAAAAAAAAAGAGAGAGAGAAGGTCCTGCGTTCCCCGGTGCAATTGAAAGGCCACTCCCCACAGAGAAAAGAGTGAAAAAGTGGTGCCATCACGTGACTTTTCCTCCTCCGTTACCAACATCCCTTCTCTCTCCCTCTGCTCAGTCAATCTCCTTTTCTTTCTTTCCTTATTTTCTGTACTACATTCTGCAACTTAATTCAAATTACTACAGTACAGGATAATTTACTTACTTGGGATCTGTGCACTAATCATCGTCATTAATTTCTTTAACAAGTTAATCGCTGTGTGTAGGGGTCAACGCCAACTTCTTAAGTATTGTATTTTTGTGTGTGAGTTTGAGTTATGAGGCCTCTCACGTGACATGCTTTTTGTATCATTCATTGGACTGATCTACTATATTACACTATTGAGATCTGTAAAACCAAAACTCCATCTTTTTCACTTGTGAGAAAAAGACGAGCTTACTGCTTACCCTACTCAAGTTCTAAGAGATTGATTAACTTTTAGGCGCGCACCTCGGAATGCTCCAATAGATCCATCAGTTCTCTCTTCTTCTTTTTTTATTTATTTATTGTTGGTTGAAAAGACATTGCTCATTTTCACAAACTTGCCTCTGGATCATGGATCAGATATCACCGTAGTTCCAGAGACAAATTTAAAATTTAATCTTTATGGATTTAAACTAACAGTTATATTATATTCTATCTAATTTAAAGAATTTAAACTTTAAAATTTATATTTATTTAATAAACTTTTTTGCTAAATATATAGAGCTTGAGATGAAACTATGGGCTTAAATAAACGAATAGCTTCTATTCTAAATACATCCTGTACAGTGTATGCGCCAAAATTCGTCTTCAGAATATTTAACGTAAAATAACATTAAAGAAAGTTATCGGTCGAGTCGCCCAAGACGCAGCAAGATCAACGGCTGAGGTGCCGACATGAGCCGCGATCGAGATATCGACGATTATTGCAATCAAGGGGTCAGTAAGGGTCGGGGTCGAGATCGACTATTGATGATAGGATTTGTAACGGCTAAATTGTCAAGATAGGGTACTAAAAGGGAATATTCCTTGCATTTTGTACTATTAAGGTTTCGTAGGAAAAAGGCACCAGATATATAGAAAAGAGAGACAATGAGAGGGGCATGTAATATTCCTTTTTCTGATAAGAACACTTTTGAGAAGAAGACTTTCAATCTGGCAAAAATACAAAGATTACTTTTTTGTAAAGATTCTTGTTCATATTGTTCTCCACTTTTCCATCAGATCCGAAGACCGTTCGTGCGAATCTTGGATCTATCTGCCATTCATCAGTCAGGCAAAATATTCACCCAACTCTTTCATTATTGGATAAATTATTCTCTTTATTTACTTAAATGCCATTTATTGACATTTATTGCTAGCTACATCTCCATTAATGTTCATATTTTAAAAATATTCTATATTTATTGCTGCCAACCATGTACAAATTCAGATCTATCCGCTTCACGTCTAAGTGCTCAATATCTGAAATGATTATCCTTAACTAGATTTGACTCCCCATTATATAAATTTAATAGTTTTATCGGAGTTATATTTTTTAGTCAAACACATAGTTCTACAAACTTTCTCTCCTTCGTGGAAACAAAATGTTTTTCTAAAGTTATGTCAATTTAAATTACACTATTGTTTTATATTTACAAATAAAATAAGCATATGAAACGCAAAAGACACTATGTTACAACACACAATTAAATATCGCAGTGTGAAAATTTTATAAATCATTTGGATTGTTATGTTGGAGTTGGTCTTTTAATTATTGATCCGCAGTTGGAAATTTTCTATTTTCTTCTTATAACTAAGTGATAAAAAACTTTTGAGTTAAGAGTATAGATAACCAAAATAAGAGTAAAAGCTAAATTAATTTCAAAATGAGTCCGTAAATAGAGATTACGTGGTACTATTTCTATATTTAAATTGTTCAAATGAATGTGGGAACAAAATATGTACGTTTTATGTAATTTTAAGATAAGCAAAAATTAAAGGAATATTAGTTAATTTAAGGAAAAAGAGCGAAGTGTGTCAGTCTCAAGAATTGGTTTGCGGATATTTCGTAAGCTTAACTTTTTGAAAGTATATGAAACATGTAATAAAGGATGGAAACGTAAATTTAAAGTTTTCCCGGGAAACCTTTGTTGTTATAGTTGGTGAGGTAGAGTCACTGTTCTTACCTTCCAATACTATTTAGCGCCACATTAAATTGTTCACTGACAAAATAGTGAATACAGCTACCCCTTACGAGATAAGTATGTGTTACATGAAATAAACTTATTAGAGCTCTTTTCATTTACGATAAATATTATATTAGTACATCACCTTCATAAGATAAGTGCCTTTGTTCTAGTTCATAAAATCAAACCACTGTTAATGCCCAAATAAGCAAAATAATTTGTTACTTAAAATCATTGTAAATTAAACTGTCAGAGTTTTACGCGACTGCCACAAAATATTTTATTATAATATATAATTTTTGAATCGGTTAAGAAGAATGCCGGAATTTGATACTCACATTGGAAGTCATTCAATAAATTATCTTTAAGATCATGTGTAGGAGCCGTTTATTTTCGAAAAATGGGACAGATTAATGCATCACTATTTGTTTAACCAGAAACATGGAGTAGTGATTTTTATCTATGCTAAAAGAATTAGACGCTAAATAGATTAATATTATTACTCGGGATCGCCAAAAATATAAAAAATTCGATCTACTAGATTATCAAATATTTATACCACTAGCAGTGAACTAAATTCCATAACACGATGATCCGATCCGACATACACAGTCTAGTAAACGGCCACTTGAACTTTTTCCTGAAAAAACCGTTAACCAATGAGCCCAACGCCGTTAATCTGCCGTAACGACGTTACATAAACGGCGTTTTAACTTAAACGGAGTTAGTACGAAAGAACAAAGCACTTGGACAAACGAAAACGAAAACGAAAACGGAGTACACTGCCTTTAAAACAACCTCTCACTAAAGCCCCTTAAGAGAGAAAAGTAGAGAGAGAGAGAAAGAGAGACTTCTCTGATCTATGAGACCCATTTAATTTTCTATTTTCTTATTCTGGGTATTGATGTATTAAGAAAGCAATATATATTTTCATTGGGGGTTTTAGGCAATTGAGTTTTCGTTAGACAAGACGCGAGGGCCTACCAACAATCTCTCAAAAGTCACTGTTTGGATCACTTCCTTATTACGCTTGGGGAACTAGGAACTAATTGTGTTCATTTCTACCAAAGGAATCCCATCTGAATTATGCATTATTCATCGCCAATTCTCATCTAAAGTACGTATCTTTCCTTCTGGATCTCATATTCTGCAATTCTTCACTTCCTTACGTATGCTTTTCAGTTGAATTATGATTTATTTGCAAGTTTGGCCGACTAGCTACCTGTTTCTCACCGGAACTTCTTTTTAGAGCTGAATTTCCAGCAGACCGAATTTTCTGAGGAGAGAAGTGAAGTGAATTTAATCGGGAAATAATCTACACGTATTGAAGTTAGTTTTACAGAAGATTGCTCTTAATGCGCCTCCAATTTTCGTTGGAGGCGGATCTGAATTTAAAAGAGTGTTACGGAACGACTTAGCGAAATTCAGTTGAATTGTGTGTAATTACTTTGATCTGGCGAACACACAATTCAAGTACTGTGATGGAGCTGCCTCAGCCCAGACCGTTTGGAACAGAAGGTAATACTGCTTTAGGTTCACTTTTTTGAATGGAATAATCTTAGAATATGAGTAGAATTCTGTCTAATTACGTGATTCTTGCAGGGAGGAAGACGACGCATGATTTTCTTTCACTGTATTCACCTGTCCAACAAGATCCAATACCTCCGCAAGGTAAATTTTCGTGCATGCAGGATAATTGTCTTTTCAAACAGAAGTTCTTGTTTTTTTTTTTTTTTTTAAGATTTTCATTTTTTATGGATATAAAATAGTGTTTTTTTTTCTTTCAGTTTTACTAATGAGAAAGTTTTGCCAATAATTTTGAGGAAATTGGGTTCTGTAGGTTTGTGTTTGGTGTGCATGTGCTGTTATCATTGCTTAGGGGAAGGTGCAGGCCTTTATTGTTTTTTTTATTTAATTAAATAAATAAAAACTATACTGAAATTGTGAGTTATTAGATTTGATTTAAGTTATTTACACTTTAGTAAAGAACTTTTATATTTCGTTCGGTTGCACACCATGATCATTATAGAAATTTTCATTCAACTGGATTTTACATGATCTGATTATGCGAATACATTTTGCAGTGTCATAGCAAAGAACTCAACCCGGCTTTGTTTTACTTATTTAAAAAACTTGATTTTTCTTTTTTTTTTTAACTTTCTGATCTTCAATTTCCAATGTAAGATGCAGAAATTTGGGCTGGTTTGTTCCCATAAAAAAGTAAGAATCTGGGTTTTATTTTTAAAAAAATCATGGGGGGTGAGTTGTAGATGAATGGGGATTTGGGAACAGTAGAGAAAATGCGTTCTGATGTAAAATGTGGTTGGGATAGAAGGGGGAAATAACAGTCACCCACGAGTGCTGCAATTAATGCGCCCGTGACACCAAAGAGCTGATTGCTGATCTGAATGCGTATGTGGATCTGGGTCATCTTCTTCCCGGTGGGCCATCCACTTGGATAGGGATGAGTTTACTGAATCCGGAAAAAGGTTGGGGCTTGGACTAAATGCCTCCCCACTCACATCTAGTAATTTGATCCGTACGATTTTTGGGCTTGATTATTCTCTGTGGTACGGTTTAGGGACCCAGAGATTGGTATCTGAGCCTTGCTTTAACACGTATCTGCTCTTAATTTGTGGAATAATTATCAAGAGATTTTGAATTGATTTGTTTCAAAAGCCAGTTTAAGAGATTTTCAAGTTGAAGAGATTTAATTAACACAATAATAATTAAATCTTCCAAGGAGTATAAAATACTGTAATCTGAAACTTACTACATTATTTAAAATTTTAAAATCACAACAAAACACAAGCTTCTCTTCATATAAGAGCTCATCTTTTTGTGACGCTTCTATCAGACTCATATTCTGGTGATTCATTTATTCATGTATCTGATTTTAGCGAATACAATTTTATTTTTTAAAGTACTTAGCATTTATGAAATACTACAATAATCTTGCCAGATTCTTCTAAGCTCCCATGCTATCTTTCATTTGCATTATTGTGCTTGACGCTTCTTTAATGTATATCACATAGATAACTATGTCCTCTATAACATGCCTTGTATTGAATCATTCCTTTCTCTATGGTTATTCTGCATGCTAAAGCAGGCGGATTCCTAAAAACACACGACTTCTTGCAACCACTGGAGCAAGCAGAGAAGGCATTAAGGAAGGACGAAACCAAAGTTGAGGTTGTGGCTGTAGAGAAGCCTCAAGAACCAGTAGCTCCTCCTTCAGTGGAGCATATTCTTCCTGGTGGCATAGGCACCTATAGCATTTCTTATTTGCACCAAAGGGTACCAAAGCCAGAAGCAAGCTTGTTTGCTGCAGCACAGGCAAGTAGTACCGACAGAAATGATGAAAACTCAAACTGCAGTTCTTACACAGGAGGGAGTGGTTTCACACTGTGGGATGAATCTGCAGTCAAGAAGGGAAAGACAAGGAAGGAGAATTCTGGGGGTGATAGACACATCCTAAGAGGTAAATGCTTTATTTTGTCTTCTACTTGCTTTGCGTCTTTCTTGAAAACTGAAATCTGCATCCATAATCAATCTTTATGCAAAGCATACTTGTGAAAGACTGAAAAGTTAGAGAGGATATACACAACAACTGTTTGTTATCTGAAGCAGTGCATTCCATGCGTTATTAGTTATGGTGAATAACACTTTATTGCACTAGAGAACCTAAGTTAATTTAACTTGTTACATGTAACAATATAAAATTTGACCAACCACTGATATTTGTTTCTCTAGTTTTTGCTCTGGTGTTATCAATGGAGGGTTAACCTTGAAATTCAGCTCCAATTAAAACCTGCTATTTGCTTGGCAGAAGCAGGTCTGAACACTGGAGGTGGTCAACCTACGACATCATTAGAATGGCAATCACAATCGTCGTCAAATCACAAGCACAACACTACGGCCATAAGTTCGCTCTCATCTGCTCGGTCAGTGACTCTTTTTCTCCATATGAATTGCCCATTTTCCCTTGATGCTAATACTTTTAATTACACTTTCTCACTCTATGATCACCTTGCAGACAATCATCGCCTCTTAAGACCCAGAGTTTTGTACACATGATAACATCAGCTAAGAATGCACAAGATGACGATGATGATGATGATGAAGATTTTGTGATTAAGAAAGAACCACAGCTGCACCCCAGAGGTTTGTCTTGTGTAAGTCTGATGATTCCTACTCACTGTCTACGCGCAGTTGTCTTTTTATAACATACAGATAGTTACCTTTTACAGGTAATTTGTCTGTAAAAGTTGATGGAGAAGGTAATGATAAAAAGCCAAACACCCCACGTTCAAAGCATTCAGCAACAGAGCAACGGAGAAGAAGCAAGATCAATGACAGGCATGTCTACGACACAGTTGATAGCTTAAACATATAAATCTTTTTGATATACAATCCTTTTCTTATAGTAATATTATCTCTAGGGAAGGATTTGGACGCTTAGTCAGATGTTTTTAATTTTCACTTTAGTACAATTCCTCCTTTGAAATATATCAAGTAGCCTTCTCTCTGTAGAAAGAAGGTTGCTCTGAGTGTCCTATTCTGTTATAGTTTCCTATATAGGTTTTATGTTTCCATCTCTTCAGACTTTATTTATCTGCTGCTACTTTGATTGCATTTTAATCGAAATAAAGTGATATCTAGCTGAACATTTAAATATTCTTTTTAACTCTCTTTTCAGATTTCAGATGTTGAGAGGGATCATCCCTAACAGTGATCAGAAAAGAGATAAAGCATCATTCTTACTGGAGGTACTTGAATTGCATACTTTATTAAGTCTCTCTTTATCAATAAGATATATCTAATAAAAATTAAAATATTGTTTGCAGGTTATTGAATATATTCATTTCCTACAAGAGAAAGTGCACAAGTATGAGGAATCATACCAACGCTGGGAGAATGAACCTTTGAAGTTACCATTGGTAGATCCACCTCTTGGTCTTTCACTCTTTCTCAGTGTTTACCTCTTTTCTTAGGTCACAGCTATGTCATGCTCAATTTTTTTCAAAAATTGGCTCATCGCGTGGTATTAAGAACTGAAGCCTAAGAATTTTGCGTTAAGAATGTATCATATGGGAAGGAGTTGGTCCAATACCACGTGTAATTAAGATGCCTAGATGGTGAAATGAATTGAAGTCTTGACATGCTTGCTTATTTCCATCACTATCTTTTCCGAGTATATCAAGATACTAATGGTTTTTGGCTCTGAAATATAGTGGATCAATTTTGGATGCAGTTTATAGTGCAATAACATTCAATCTTAAAAGGCAACAACTTATTTCCTTTGTAATCCGTATATCAGCTAAAATCGAGATACCTATACTCATAGTACACTCATTGGCAAAAAAAGTTAACAGACCTTCATTCTGAAACAGAGCAAGTGCCATAGGACGACTCAAGGTGTAAGCAATCATCCTCAAGGCACTATCAATACATCAGGTGCTGCACCAACGTATGCAGAAAAGTTCGATGAGAACATAATGGGGATTTCTTCTAATGGGAAAAAAGTGGAACCAAACATAAGCACCACAAGTTTAAAAGAAAGCAGTCAGCGGCCTGGTTTAACAAATAAGGCGACAACAACTTGTATGCACCCAAACACATTTTCATTTTGTGGGGCTAGTAGCACAGCAGCTCTATATTCATCAAAGCTGACAGCTGATACTGCTAAGTTGGAGTCAAAGTCTCATCCTCAATTTTCAGTTAGCAGATCACATATGACTGACTATGCTATTCCAAATGCTAATTCAAAAGGCCAGGATCTGTCTATAGAAAGTGGTACCATCAGCATTTCTAGTGCCTATTCTCAAGGGTAAGAGTTCTTTTAGTGCTTAAAAGATTCTGGAAGTTTATCTTTTTGAAAGAAACATTGATGTTCTACTTCCACATACATATCTAAAAACATCATATAAAGTCAAGTAACCTAGTGCTTGTCCAAAAGGCCAATATCTGTCTATAGAAAGTGGTACCATCAGCATTTCTAGTGCCTATTCTCAAGGGTAAGAATTCTTTTAGTGCTTTAAAGATTCTGGAAATTTACCTTCTTGAAAGAAACATTGATGTTCTACTTCCACATGCATATCTAAAAACATCATATAAACTCAAGTAACTGGGTCCTGAGGATTTGAAACTAGACGCAGTTGCAACAAAAAAAAGGCATCCAAAAACATGGCAGTTGATATACTTTGACAGAGAAGAAGTCATTTTACTACACTTTAGGCTGGGATTGAATTACTATATATGTTTGAATCAGGTTCTGCATCAATCTTTCGCTGTTTTCTGTTGAGATAGTGCACTGTAGAAAGTTCTGTTGTTTATTGCATTGCTTTGTTATACATGTTTTTGCACTCTGATGAAATCTCCCTCTTCCTAAGTAGACTATTCTATATGCTTTCTGCTGAATATACCGGACACTCGACTAAAGTATATACTGGTACCTGCCAGGTTGTTGAACACCTTGACAGTAGCGCTGCAGAATTCTGGAGTAGATTTGTCGCAAGCCAATATCTCTGTGCAAATTGATCTTGGGAAGAGAGCAAATGGTAGACTACATTCTTCAGCTTCCGCTGTTAAGGTACCTGAGCCCTTTTTAATTCCAGATACTTTATACAGTTCTAGATGTTATTATTCTCATACTTAACAACTGGGGTTGAAGCCTTAAGTAATAGTAACTTCAAAAAATTCCAACAGGGTGACGATGTTTCCACAAGCAAGCAACCAATTCCAAAATCCATAGGTACAAGCACAAGGGAGGAGTCTGACCGTGCCTTCAAAAGGCTGAAAACTAGTTAATGCTAATTTAACACACTAGTGTTCTTTCTTTTTTTTTGCAATTGGTTAAATTTAATTGTTTTTTCTTCCGCTTCCCCTTCTCGAGCGATATTGACGTCCACACATGGTACAGAACTTTCCCAAATGAGAGTTTCACAAGCCACTGTATATGCAATGTACTATTTTTCTGCCCCTCATTTTCCCTATTGAATTTGTTGGGCTGCACAGATTTCCTTGCCTAGAGTGTGATATTTATTACTTATAGTAAACTATTGTATTATTATTAAGGCTTCCCGTTCTGATGATGAGAAACAGCATTTTCAAGTTTAAGGCTTCCATTCATTTTCATTAGATGGCTCAAGGACATGGTTCTAGTCTATTTTGTATATGAAGACATGATGAATTTCCAAAAGATAAAGAAAACAGTGGCTCTTGGCCCATATATGGGTTTAGGTTGCTGTAGAGGGAACAGCGTTGGAGTATTGCAGGATCCTGAGAAGGAATATGGCTTATATTAGCATATTCCCAGAATAAACTTGATTAACGCTAAGCACTCGACATGCGTTTCTGATTGAAACGTTATTCAGATATAAAGAGCAGCGACAGTACTTTGACATGTTTGGTGACTGAAAATCAGTTGCATTTTTCACCCCACAGATCCATCATGCTGCATTTTATCGACGATCAGTAGTAGAAAGAAGTCTGGACATTTTATTGTAACTATTATTTAAACTATTACTTCATTGAAGTAGAGGATTTGAAATGAATTGTGTTTAGAAACAATTTTTTTGATATTACTTGAAATAGTGAATATTGGTGAAATAGACCTGCAATAAGTTTTTTCCATTTTGAAGTTGAAATTCTCTATAAATTTTGAAGTGTAATAGAAAAGATGTTTTTGTGCTCTATCAGATATTGTGAGTCACTACATCGAATTGATCTAATTTCATCATCTCCTCTATGAGATTACATCTCTTCCTGTAGTAAGATTCACTCATTTAAGTTTATCATCTTTATCAGACTACATTCCTCGCTACATTACAATACTTGATCCTTATATGGGAGCAGCTCTTCTTGAATATTTCATATATAGTAAACGATACACTTTAATAATTTATGATAGATACTTTCAAACAAACACTAGCTTATCGTCAATTGTCTAATTTATTATGAAGCCTGAGCTGACTCCTTACCCAACCGTCCTGACATATGTTTCTGAATCAACTATATGATATTTTGCTACAGCTCTTTGCCTCATGCCCATTACACTGGAAATTTAATAGAAATCTCCCTCTAAACCTTTGAAATTAAAAGTCATTGAAAAAGTAGAGGGACTGGTGTTCCAGGTTCAACTATTCAATCTACTTTCTTTGTATAATTTTCTAACAAAACGGAATTGAATTAGTGAGTGTGAAGAAGCCTATGGTATGGTGGGCATATACTGCAGGGCCAAGTGCACAGAGAGCTATTTTTAGGGATGCTATTTAGAGATTAGCCAGTACTTATTTTGTCCTGCAACTTTATACTTAAAATCTCAACTTCAAGACAACTCATGATACTTTTGTCTTGAAAATTTAAACTGAAAAACTGAAATTCAGGACGCACCGACTAATTACTAAATAGAAGCCCTTTGAAGTGGCTATTTGGTGTCATTTCTACTATACTGCAAAGATTATAATTTCGAGGCTCTGACAGAGGAAAAGCATTCGTAATTGCCCATTCTGCACTTTCAGGCCCAAATTAAACAGGCGGGCCATTTCTCCTTAAACTCTTAGCCCACTTTGTGGTGCTACGCAGTTAGACCCGCTTGCCCATTATATTCAAGCTGAAAAGAAAAGAAGAATTAGCTCAAATAGCCATTCACCTAATCTTTTAAATTAAACATAGTCAGTGGAAAGGTGCTTCTGAAGCTTATGTACCAACAATCTCAGAAGAAAAAGGAAAAAAGAAAAAAGAAAAAAAAGAGGAGTTGATAAACTATGTATTTTTAAAAAAGAAAATTGTACGGTTTTAGACAAAAGCTTGAAGGAAGTTCCATTGCTTAAAAAATAGTTCAATTTAGACAAATGGCAATAATAAATAAAATTCATATACCCCACTTAATGTTGTAACCAAGAAAAGAAAACCTTTTAACGAGAGGTGTCTTTGCTTTGATTGAGAATGCTTTTTTGGAATAACATTTGCCTTGAAAAAGACAACTATTTTTCAACGTTTGGTTGCCTTGAATGGTGAAAAAATTATCTCCAAACATAACAGTTCTCACGAAATGGAGAAAGTATTTCGCTAATTTATAAGTGAAAGCCATTTTCCTTTACCGATATTAAAGTCTTATATATGTCATTTCAGTCACTATTAAGTCTATGCTCATACATTATGCACCTTGTACAATTATAATATCTCACTAATTTTTATATATATTCAAACACTGAAAAATGATTCAGAAAATAATTCTGCAATCTGAAACATTTTCAAGGAAAATATTATTTCATTGAAAAAAGAATTTCTTCATACCAAATATAAATATATTTACAATCTAAAGCTTGCAATTTCATCCTACATGACCTTTACATTCGGGAGTTAATCAAGTGTACATCGTTCATTCTATTTCATGGTTGTAGATTACTGGAAAAGCAAATATCTGGTCTCCTTAATCAATGCACGTATGCATTAATTCGCAAGTAATTTTTCATTACACTCAAACGTAATAGTAATCGGACGAGGAATCGTTATCAATTCAATCAACCTTAATTTCCTCAAGGTATTTTTCCTTATTCATCCACCAATCACTACCATATATATCCCATTGATCTGGAAAATTATTAACTAAAAACTAATAGTAATAGTTTAATTAAGATACTAATCGGGCGACAAATCTCTCTTTTTTGCAAGTTAAGCGAAGCTCTAGTCTCACCAAACATCACTATCGATAAATCTTGCTACCTTAATATGATGAATGTATAGAGGAGTTGGTGAGTTCAATTCCTTAGAACTCAAGAAATGGCACTACTTACACTGATTAACGTTTTTGAAAAAATTAAGCTAAATATATGGAGTATTATATTCCAGGAGAAGTCAAAAGCTGTAGAATACTGACTTATATATTGAAGTAAGTACCCTTTAGCCGACTGTGATGTGTAACGAAAGCAACGGTAGCTAGATGAACTTCTACATGCGATAAAAAATATTATAGTGGCAAGTTATAGAATTGCAAAATAGGAAATGAAACTAAAGATTTTGGTGGAATGGCAAGTAATTATTCAGTTTTAGTTAGAAGTCGTCGGTTCTGCTTTGGTAGGAAGAGTTTAATCCCAAAATGAAATTTAACACAAATTTGAATTAGTTAGGCCCCACAATGGATGTTGAATATGTGGTCGAAACAAAAAAAGAATTTGAAGTATTCTCGATTAAATTTCGGATTAATATCTCAAAACGGATGTTGAACACCAATGGGAACCGAAAAAAGAAACTTGGAGAGACAGTTGCATAGAGCCATAAAGAGAGAAATGCACTTGAATGTAAAATTGAATGGATTGCAACACCTAGTTCGTTCTCTCGAGAATTGGCCTTTCTCGGATCATTCAAAGTGGATAAAATACCTATAGTTTCTTGGGATTGCGTATCTTGGATTTCTGTGATTCCCAAGTCCAAAAAATTCAAAGCAATGAATTATCCCATTTATGACTTTATCAATTTGTTGTGTTTTGGTTTCAGCAGTGGAAATTAAAGTGAATAGTTTGAAAAGAAAGGAGGATTAGGGGCCAGTAAAATTGGGTTGTTCTATAGTCATTTTAAAATTGGTTGAATAAGGCCAGTGCGAGTGAATAATGTAAGAATAATACAAGGCTGAATAATGATCCTTCCAACTAGAATGGACGCACTAAAGCACTAGTGATTGAAGGAATGAGTACTACCACAAGATTATCTTATTGGAGTTTTATACTTATTTAAGTGCTGAAAGTGGCTTATCTTTGGGCTTTTCCCCATTTTAGTCGTCTCCTCTTATTATATGAATATAATATTACAATTTTTTCTTTTCCATAAAATTCAAGTATTAGCCGACCTACACGTGAATTATTGATCAGAATGATGATGCACACCTTCTCTCCAACTACCATATATTATCGCAGACTTCCACAACAGTATATGCAATATTTTTCACGCGACGAATTAGTTTATAAACAAGTTTGATGTCAATACTTGAAAAGCAAAAAGAAAAGAAAGACCTGTGCATCATTACAGCTGTTTGTCATTTCTTTTTCATGTATATTTATTGTTTACCCTGAAATCCGGGTAACAATTAAATTTGTTCGTAGTGCTAAAGATCCGTGAATCAATTTGATACAATGAAAAGTATAATGTAAATGATTGAAAAATAATAGATAAAAGAATAATCAAACCACATAGATAAAGTAGCTGGCGATGAAATATAAACGAAACTTGATGAACAGTGATAATGAGTATTTTCTCTCAGTGTCTCTTCCCCTTTACAGTGAAGGTCGAATGCCCTTTTTATAGGTAGCTAAAAGAGCCTTAAACATGGTAAAAGTCTAATTACAGAGTAAATTCCTTTAATTACGGGATGAAATATCCTAAAATGGTGCCTTAACGTCTATAACGGTTGAGATATTTACTCCCGGCGAGATATCAGGAATCCGCAAAATATCTGGTTCGAAGCTGATCCTTTGTTACGAGACGTGCCCTGGCCGGTCGATATCGGTTGCCCCGTTTCGGCTGCTCCAGCCTCCGTATCCGATTTGTTGACTTCAAACCGAGGCAGCCCGGCCTCATATTACGCCCGGGCCCGACTTCACTCGATTGCGTCCGACCCAATACATTTATATTAACAGTTTATATGTTTAAACAAGTGGATACTCTAAAAGTAATAGTGTTTCTCTAAAAGTAACATATTTCAGCATTAATTTGTAGTTCAATAAGCTGCACTAGACTAACATCCTATACTCCTCTAAGCTGTTGGAGGCTTATAGTTGAGTTCGTTGGTTGATGGTACTAAAATTAGTGGTTAGATTAATAGATCGGAATATTAATCAAATACTCTTACATCAGAGGAATGTGCCGAAAGCAATCACTTTCATATGCTTTTCATTTTTTAAATATATTGTATCTTTCAGGAATGATAGACGTATGTGTAACCTTCAATTTTATATGACATATACCCAATATTGACTACAAAATAATTGGCCTCGTCTTCCCCCACTAGTCACATCTTACCAACCGCATATACATGGAAATATAATTGTCTCTTCCTCTACATCCAAAACCTCTTGGGCCAAAAATACATTACTGAAGTCTCATCCCTTAAGCACACTGAGGTAGCGTGGGACATAAATCTAGTTGAAATTTAACAAATTAAATTCTTGAAAATAAGATGAAAAATTATTTTTAAAAGTTGAAATTGTATTTGAACATGTATTTTTACTTGAAAAGAATTTAAAGTTTTGTGAGTAGAAAACTTCAAAAACTACTCTAGAGTTGTTTTAGGAATTTAAAGATTTTGTTTCCAAAATCTGCCAAAAATGGTTAAAATCTATAAATAAACAGATTTTTAAAAAACAAAGTTTTAAAAAAATCTCCCAAATTTTGTGGCCAAACGGGAACTAAGAGCATGTTTGGCCAAGCTGCCAAAAAATACTTATCTTGAAAAGCGCTTTTATTCAAAAGTGCTTTTTGAATATGTACTTTTACAAAATAGCAGTTTATGTTTGGCCAATTCGTTTGAGTACTACTTTTTGCAAGCTCATTATGCTTGGTCAATCTTTTAAAAAATCAGTTTTAAGTATCAATTTACGAAAAAGGACAATAAAAGTTCAATTTTCGATTAGTATTATTTAGAAAAGAAAAATAAATTTAAACATTTATTAGAAAAGAATTCAACTAAAATACAAAACGTAAAGTAAAAATATAAATTATAATTATAATTAATATAAAATATAGTTATTTCAAAGCAATAACATTGAGTGTTTGGTATTACTTATTGTTTAAATGATAATCTAAAGTCAAAATACATCATTCAATATAAATATAAAAATTACTTTTAGGAAGAGAAGAAAGAGAATAAAAATATGATTAAAATAAAAAAGAGAAGAAATATATAGTAGAAATAAAAAAATAAAAAATAAAAAAGGAGAAGAAAAATATTAAATTTAATGAGGAATAATTCGAAAAATATAAATTTATTGTAAAATTATTTTAATCTTGAACAAATTAATTTGTTGCTTCTGCTTATTGGAAGAAGCTAAAATTTGCTCCTCAGAAGTATTTTTTCGTAGAAAATACTTTTGACATCCGAAAAGCCAGGCGAAACAGGATCTAAGAATATCTACATAAGAACCGTTCTGCTCACATCCTCAACTCTTTTAGCACGCAAACCAGTAATCAATGAAGCAAATGAAAGTTGGTATTCTCTATAAGCTGCCTAAGTAACTATATATATAATATAATGTTGGGGCACAAAAGTTCGTACAAGAGCAGTTGGCAGACGAGATAAATGGTAGTAAGAGATACTAGAAACACAAACGAGAAGAAAAAAAAATTGTAAGGGAGCGTTGAGGCAGAAAAGAATGAAGCCTAAACTAAGGTATGAGATGGAATCTTAAAATTGTTGGGTCCGTACTGCCAAGTAAAAGAAATTCTATATTTCACCCCTCTGTGTACACTGCCGTAGAGTTGATGTAACCCTGCAATGGCAGGGAAGCTTCTATACAGGAAATTTGATTATTAATTTATGTAAAAAACTTTTCAATATACTCTCCAGCATGCTCTCGAGTCATCTCAGCCCGTCGAAGTGCACCTCCCACTGAACTTCAAGAGCCGCTTCAAAGCAAAATCCTGCTTTCTCACTGTTGTCTCAAGGTGTTGAGAGAACTATTTTCTCTAGATCTGTCACACAACTGCACTGTTTTCTTTTCTTCACCAACTGCAACCGCCACCTCGATTTAAATGCTGCTACTTAGTGTTTCATCCTCCTTAGATGGTCCTAAACACTCCCATGGGTTTGAGTAGAAATAATCTTCTTCTTTGGGTCGGTCTGGAATAACCAACCTCTTCATAGGATTGCCCATACGTTCAGCATGAGCTTCCTTAACTGAGTTAGAAAACTCATCCCATGTCAATGATCCAGCATTATGTTGGTCTATCAAATCCACTAGAAGCTTTCTATCCAACAAGATCGTTTTCCTGTACCCAAGATATCTGCATAGAATGGTAGAGATTTAGATAGAAGAAGTAACAGACAACGCAGTAACCAAATCTTTACTATGTACTAAGACCAGCAAACCAATAAGAAGACACCATATGTAGCTAAAATTGTACTGAATACATACTGGGCATTACTAACAATCAAAAGCATGCCGGCAACACAAAATAAAAGGATATCATTTATCTTAAGCATTTGAGCATATAAAAAAGTTCATCAGATGGAAATACCTGCGATGTCCTTCAACAACTTTGGCCATGTTTCCATCATATGTAGGAACAAAGATATCACTCTCCAATGAAACAAGATAGTCCAATGCAGCCATTTGAGAAGAGTGATTTTGAAAGAACATAAGGTCAGAAGGTTCAAGTAGTGTCTCCTTCCTCACCTGCTCAACATAAAATAGCTTAAACTGTGAGTCCACAAATTCAGGTAACATAAGCAGCTAAAAAACTAGATTGCACTTTCTAACTACCAGATTAGGATAAGCTGCTGTAAGACTAGCCATTCTCCTTTTTCCGCCATATATCTCTCCAGCGGCAATGTAAACTTGTATGCTGGGATCAATGTCCAATGCCCTTAAAGTCAGGGCAGTTTCTTCAGGTGTCAACGGACAGAGACCATCTCTCCTTTTCAAATCTGAATTTATGATTTTTTCTTTCCACCATGGATAAGCGTATCTGCAAAAGGATTAAATCAGCCCAAGAGTGACAAGAGAACTAAAGATCACCACTTAATACAAGGATATAAGTTTACCTCATTCTTGTCAACTCGTCAATCTCATCCTTATTACATCCCTGAGAACAGCCAGAGAAGGCCAGCATATCCATTTCATATCTCAGGTGCAGTACCATAAAAGGACCCTTTTGCCTGAGAAGTCGAACAACCTTTCTGCCCAGCTCTTCTATCTGAGGGGTGAATTTCAAGGCACTAAAATTTACACGACAACGCAATTTTTGAATTTCCATGGGTTGACCATTATTGGCAAGCCGAGCATCGGTTCTGTTTAAGTGAACAACTTTGTACTTCCGAATTAGGGGAAGAATCTGTAATAAGCAAATGCGACAATTATTACTCACAGAAGATTACGTGAGTTAACAACACCATCAAAGAAGCGTGGCCTAAACCTACAAACCTGATTGTGGTAGTAAGAAATATCAGACCAACTGATAGGAGGCATGGTGTAAATCATTCCTAGCTCTACTCTCCTCTTCAATCTTGGGGGTAGCTCTCTCAATATTCGAACTTCATCTCTCAAGGATGATATAAAATGATCAACATCAAAAATATCTTGGAATTCACTGCAAGTTCAACAGTATTGTTAGTGTACCACAGATCATTACCCTTTGTTTTATAAGGAACCAATCTATAATTAGAATCAACATACTCAAGGAGACACACCTTGGATCAGCCCAAAATGAGGTTTTATCCAACTCAGGAACTATGAGAGTCACATTCAAATATCTTGCAATAGTAACCATATCACATATCTGCAACAACAAATACAGAGGAATGAGGGGAGAATTAAAGAAACTTAAACTCACAACCATTACTCTTATCGGATTACATCAACTCGTGCCACTAAACTGATATTTATCTTAAGTAAAGCCACTCACCGCAGAACGCATTTGATTCAGCCCTCCATTGCATGAAACCATAAGGTAACCATTATTTTTGTAAACCCCTGGATTCAAAAATAATTATGAACAACAGTCAGGACTCGGATACTCATGAGAAAACAAATATCCAAGGAAGCAAATTCTCAGCAAGCTCCTTTGCTGTTTTATTTGCACCATTAAAAGCTAGAAAAGCCTGAATAGGACCATAAACCTTTCGTGACTTCAACTAAGATTCACAGGCAATAAACAATTCTACCACATATTTTACAAATATCTCAATTTATAATTAGCACCATGCCACAAAAGACTGGTGATCAGAAAATACTCTTTACATGTCACCACAATGTATGAAGTAACAACCAGCGGTTATTTCACAATTTCACTAAAAATAGCCCATCTACGCTCAACTCTGTGACAGAATATGTTAAAAAGCTACTCACTCTTAGGTGGAAGAACTCTAGCTGGGACCTCAGGCGACGAATTGACAACAAATGAAGCAGCAGACTCCTGTGAAAAACAAGAAGGCCAGCCTTTCAAAACCCTAGGACCCCAAGTCTCCCCTAAAGTCATCAACTGAACCACACAAGTCCACAACAGTATCGACGTTGTTGCCCTTATCATCCATAACTTCATTCTAGATCGTGACATCATTGAACTTTTCAGTTTCTCCACACGACTATCACCTAAAGCCACTGCTTTGAAACCCATTATCTTCTTCCTCTCCTCTCTGTCCTCCAATTCACTCTTTTCCCCCTCTATTCTGCACATATCCCACCCATACAAACTGCCCTCTACTCAAAATTCTTATCTATTTACTCTGAACAAGTTCACGCCTTTTTGATAATGTAGTATCCAAAATCACTCAGAAATGAAAGGATTTTTTTTTAAAAAAAAAAGGGCTAACAGATTACGTGAGCGGATCAAATCCGAGCAGCAAGAGAAAAGAGGACAGAATTTGATCCTTCAGAAACGTGAACAAAACTTGGATTATTAGATCTCAAAGGACTGTTTTTTTTTGGAGCAGCACCAGAAACCCTAAATTTCTCGCATAGTAAGGGGAAAAATCGACCAAAAGTTCGATCTTTGAGTGATAACGGAAACGAACCCTAACTGATTATTCAGTTTTATCTTTTCTAAGGGAAGAAAATCAATTAAAAAGAATGAATGTGAAATGTGGCGGATATTTGGGAAAATTTTCCGGCGAGACGGTGACGTTCGCCGGAATCTGGTGCCGCCGTCGGTGGGCTACGAGAGAGGGAGGGAAAGAGAGATTGTGAATGTGAAGAGGAGAGAGAGAGAGAGAGAGAGAGAGAGAGAGAGAGAGAGAGACGAAAAAAAGAAAGAGGAGAGAGAGGGAATAGGAACACGCACCGCGTGGTGAGTTTAGGGGAGTGATTTGGGGTGTGGTTATAGCGGTTATCACATGCGGCAACTTCCACAGTTCTCTTCCTGTTATTTTTCCATTTCCCCTTTTATGATTTTTTATGTTTTGTTTTTTTCTTTTTCTACTTTGGTGTAGCACTAATATATAGTCTTTGTTTGATAGCAATGGTTCTTATTTTTATATTCATTCTCCTTTGGTTCAGTTTTTAAACTAAATAAATTGTGTATTTGACTTTTACTTTTTGGATTTAAATTGGTTGGAGGCTAACTTGTTTGATTATGTCATATCAACTCCTAATATACAAACCATTTGAACAAATGGCAACCCTTATGAATCATGTCACTATAATGTGAGTAATATATATGCTTAGATCAATTTGTTCGTCGTGAAAATCAATCATATTTAGTAATCATATAAAATCCTCTAATCGAGACACAAGTAAAGTCTAATTTAACTCTTTAAATAAGGAAGAGCCAAGTATTCTGCAATTAGTTATAAGTTAAACATACAAACCTTTTTTTATTATGCAAAATGTAGCAATTAAAAAGGTCGGACCAGTATTAAAAGAATAATATCAATATTTTCCATCAGTATATTTTTCTCTTCACATGTGCTTATTGCAAAACAATTTGACGAATTGGAAGCTTTGATTGGACATTTTACTGCCAAATTAAGGCATTGGGTGTGAATCTTTTGCAGTGTGCAGGGGACAGGATAAAAATAATGAAATAATCAATAGAAACAAAACAGTGAGAGGAAAGATAAAAGGGGGAGCAAGCACTGGAGTATGAAACCGGGTACACCAGATTCCTCCTCGGCATGTTAGAACAGAGCTTTGGTGAATTGGGAACCACGGCAAATAAGGAAACATAACCAATAAATGAGAGCCAGCTAAATTGTTATCGGTTAGGGCCCATTTCAATAAAAGTCCAGTCAGACGTGTCAAAGATCGAGCCACATTAACGTCACACGTGGCGCCGTGAGATGACCCTACAACAATCTTCGTATCGCCCGAATTATAATGGACATAGAGACACCGACAATATCTCGCCATATTTCTGGGGCTGCATTTAGAAAAAAACCCTTATTTTTGGCTTTTTAGTTTTTACCATCTCATGTTACCCTTTTATCCCCTTTTCTTTTGACATTCTTATCCCGAATTAATTAGCTCTTCCTGTTTTACTTTCTTGGCTTTATTCATTACGACATGAAAGTGCAGCTGAAGAGGGAACTCCTCCCTAATTTATCTTTGCCTTTGTTAAAACATCTAAATAATTTTCGTCTGAGTATGAGAATATTCTTGTATATCGCATAAGGTGAAAGTTTAATATCATTAATAATTCTAAAAATATCAAGAATTGTTAGTCTTTAAATCTTGTGTTTTTCGATTGTTAATCCAAATAAAAGTTCGGATGTAATTTTTCAACTCAGATTTACTTCTGATTATTGTTCCAAAAGATATATTTGTTGAGCTTACTATTCAATCAAATTTTTACAAATTATTGTACAACTTCAAAATATTAAAACTAATATAAAATTTAAATTACAACATCTCTAATATAATAATGAACAGGAAAACTTAAAAAAGAACATGAGACAACTATCTAGTTGGAGATAGTTGTAATACAGTCCTTTTTTGTTCTTCGAAGAACAAAGGGAAACTTGATACATCATTACTCAAGGAATGATTAGCTTGCATTGTCTAAGTGTTGTCTAATAATCAGAGCCAGTTTATTTAGATCACAACTGGTAGTTTTCTGATTTTATAACAACTAATTAAAATAATAATTTCTATGCTATTATTAAATTTATTTCAAAGTAACATCTTAATGCTTTTCAGGCAAATAAACAACGAAAACAATCTAATCTCACAAGTGAGATCTGGGGAAGGTAAGATGTACACAGTCTTACCCCTGTCCTGGAAGGACTTTGAGACTATTTTCGATAGACCATCGGCTAAAGAAAAGATGGAAGAAGCACCAATAGCAAGAAATAACAATACAAGATATTAGAAAACTAAATCCAAGATAACAAAAGAGAATATGAAAGTAGTACTGATAGCAAGTAAAAACAGTACAAGATATGTATTGATAGCAAACTAAGGGAGTACTGATAACAAGTAATAACAGTACAAGATATATGGTAATAGCAAGCTAAGAATAAAAGGGATGCCATACTAACACTAATACTATTGAACTAAGGAAGACAAAAAAAAACCTCCACACCTTCTTATCAAGGATCCTATTCTTGATTAGTATATGTGCTCCACCTTTTAATATGTCCGAATCATCTTAACCTCATGCGGAAATAGAAAATGATAGGCATCAAAAGACAGCTGAGTTGCAATAGTGGCCAATTTGGCGCCATCTGTGGAATTCAGCCAGGAGCCTCGGGACAGATTTAAATGTGATCATTGATTTAAGAGACCAAAAAGATAACGGTTGAGGGTTTTAGACTCAAGAAATAGCGTAAATTTACTATGGTAACTAAGTGCTTGAAGTTTATTTGCAAGACACATATTAAGTATATAATGGTTTGGTGTAAACACTTTGAAATGGGCAAATCTTTATCCAAAAAAATACTAAATGTAGCATAGATAATTAACTTATCCAACAAAGTAAAGCGCATATCTTAATTTTCGTTTCTCAAACATATCACATTTACAATAAGGTTTATCTTTTCTTCTTCTTCTTTATCTTATATTTAGATAGAGATGTCAAAAGTAATTGATAACATAATCTGGCTGTTACTTTAGAGTTTCATATGCCAAACCATGAGATTTTCACGATTTTCATTTATTTGTATTTCAATACAAAAAGTAATTGGTTCTATTAAACTAACTATATTGTATATTATCAATTATTTCTGGCAAATTGATATCTGGAGCAATCACATATTCAAATAAACGCGTCATAAGTTAGAGTTTATTTTATATCTCGTTGATATTAAAGCATGGAACGACATTTTTAATGGTATAATACTACAAAATTCTCAACCTTGTTAATGTACTTGTCGTATACCACATATAATATGGCAAGAAAGAAAAGCAAACTATGCATACTTAAAGCAGGCTTCTAAAATACAAATGAATTTGGTGAATTTGATTTAATCTTAGGGCCAGAGATTTTTATTGTCAAGCAATAGGGTGAATTTGTGATTTCTTAAAATGGTAGAAAATATCCCCCGACATAACGAAGTTGTACTCAAGACCTATTAAAGCAAAGACAAAATCGCCTTAAACTTATTCAGCAGATATGCAAGGTTCGACGGATCATGAAACTCCATTTTCGGAAGAATTTTATAGCGGCTGACGAGTAGTATTGCGTAAAAATTAGTAGTATCGTAAGCGAGAAGTACGCTGGGCGATAAATTGAAAAGGGACAAGAAATGACAACTGGATCTTTCGTTGATGCTCTCTCTATCAGGCCGTACCGTGAGAGTGTCGGTACCGCCGTTATAACGGCAAGTTTATAACGAAGGGGAAAAGACGAGTAGGTGAGAAGGCTGTGTCAGAACGGTCAAGTGGTGTCACGGGTTAAATGAACCCAGGCCCTTTGGGCTCAGCCTATGGTGTGGCCCACAACCCGATTCATATTTGGTGGGGCAAAGTATGAATGTGAATGTGGGTCGTGTCAGATTCTATGGTCCACTTCTGTAGACGTCACATTTATCCATTTCTCAATCACTTTATGAACATGCGTTGCAAGTTGATAATGACACGTGATGATTTAAATATTTAAATCATATAAAAATCTGAAAATATTATTATATTTGCATAATACATGAATTCAAAATGAAATGATATCATCAGAACTTACACAAATGATCAATTTAGTCATGTTAGTTAGATAATTACCTATTATAATTTAAAAGTATTTGATGTGATGGTATTTTGCCAAACACTTCTTTGTAGATGATTTTTTTTTGTGTATTAAACTTTGTTGTCGATATTGATATCCCTCATGAAAGTGTAATATATAATTGTTTGTGCAAGAAAAAATATTACGATAAATATAGTCTGATATTTAGAATGTTTGTCCTTGTGCTTTATTTATAATAATTGCAAAACATAAATACACGAAAATTTATATTTACACAAATTTAAAAGGTAAGACGAAAGTTGAATTCGGGAAAAAAAATATACTTAGAAGTACATTGACCAGTATTATAATTTTTGAAATGTATGACGTTATTGTCAAAACTTCTATACACCATCTATGTGCTATTACATAAGCTATTCGGCTGATTTAAGTTTTTCAGAAGCATGACGGGCATATTTTTTTTCAAAATCAATCTATATGCAAAGGAAGATCAATTTTAATCTAGTCTATATTATATAGACGATGACATTAACATATGTAAGAAAAATAAACTTGACAACAAACCTGTGTGATAGAAGGCTATTTGGTATTAAAATATTTAAGTATACTTCTTGGTAGTAATTGTTGGTATCATTTTCTGCTGAATCAAAAACTGAAAAATCTTTTATTTTTACCATAAAATTTCGCAATCAACCTTTTATTTAGTTGATCAACATATTCATTTCTGCTAGCTAGGATAGCTTTTTAATTTCTATCATGCAATTTGCACAAATTGCGTTTTAATCTAATGATAGAAATATTTCCCTTATTAACTGCAATATTATTTCTATTGGGATTGATAATCAAGTGTTGAAGAACCAAATCGTCTTTTATTAGATGTTCTTCTTCGTTTCCGACACGAAGCAAGAAGTCACTGAATACTAGATCCGTTCTTACTTTTTATTTCTTGTGAGTTGAAACTTTTTCTTTTGAAGCCATAAGTAAAATTTGGCACGCTAGTTTTTATTGTCTCTGCTTTCGTCGATTTTGGAACTATTGGTAGTACTTGACAGAAATTACCTTCCAAAGCATTAATTTTTCACCAAACGGTTCATTGATATTTAATATATCTCCAGAACTCCGGGCAATTGTTTCAATCATTTGACACTTGGCCATAAGCGGCTTCATCCCATATTATCAATTTTGCTTTCCTTATAAATTTAGCATTATTGCTCTGCTTTGATATATTTGTGATGGTTATCCATTTGTTATTATTGCTAATAGTACCATGCCTCTTGATTTGACAACTACAAGTAATGCATGACATAGAAATATTATTCCGATTTCACTGGAGGTATCTACAAAGGATAATCCCGTTGTACCATAGTCGACTCTTTATAAGATAGTCTTGAAAGCTTGTTCTTGTTCTGATTGTGCTTCAACAGACAGTTGTATGGCCGTTTGATTCTTAATACTATACTAACCCTTTTTACTTTGTGTTTTAATTTTTGTAATCTCTAGCGCTCTTTTTATGGAATAAATTTATGTACCCTAAGATCTTTTTTTAACTTGAAAAATAATTTTACTCATATGATGAATTTAAAAAATAATTGACATTCTACTTAGATCTTTATGTTTGCAGAATCATTAGTGGTATTGACTCTTACCAACCATTTTTCTTTCTCTTTCTCACACATTTATATTCTTAAATATTTTCTTAGTTATTGTTTAATAATTGAGTATATTTTTCAATTACTCGAAAAATTAATTAAAAAGTATATAATTTGAGTAGGAAAATAGTTCAAATGTAATATAAAATATGTTATGGGATATTTTTTTTATCAACTTCAACGCTTTATGCAATCCATTTAATATTACTTTTTTTTTTTTTTTTTTGTATTGGATATTATGGAGTGGTAATGTACTGCCAATATGGAGGATTCTTATGGAATTGATTTTATTAAACCTTCCTACATATTTTTAATAAAAAATAAATAAACAAAATTTTATTAATTTTAAAATCTTAATATTAAAATAATTAACATAGAAGGTCTTGTAGTCGAAAAAATAGGTTATTGTAGTTATGTTCTTTACCTATGAATTCTTCTATTCAATATTTTAGGACTATTTTGGCTTAACGTGTTCCAAAATGTGTTAGGTGTTTATGCTAACATGTAGCATTATATGTCTATACTCGAAAGTAATTATACTAATAGGATTCCTAAAGGTAATCATGTAGGATTCCTAACATGTAGTATTTTGTCCTAAAATTAATTGGATTACAAGGCTAATGTTTAGAATGTCGGTTATGTCCTTTTATTTTGAGTTATTATGCTCAATATTATAAGGTTATTTTTGTAAATCGATATTGTATTCATGCTAAGTATTAGACGATACAAGAATCAAGGTCTATGTTAGATGGTATAATATTCTTTTAGGTTGGTTTTTAATTTTTGCATAGGCATTATTCTAACGTGTAGTATTCCACTTGTATCATTTCCTTGTGATTTATTCTTGTGTTCAATACTTGTAAGCTATTTTGGTCCATCAACATTATATTTCATGCTTTAAAGCATATTTGCAGTAGGTTAATGAACGCCAATGTAGTGCAAACGTGAGTTTAAGTCAAATAGAATTCTATCCTAAATATTAGATGATACAATATTCTTTTAGGTTGATTTTTAGTTGCATAGGCATTATTCTAACGTGTAGTATTTCACTATACTCGAAAGTAATTATACTAATAGGATTCCTAAAGGTAATCATGTAGGATTCCTAACGTGTAGTATTATGTCCTAAAACTAATAGGATTACAAGGCTAATGTCTAAAATTTCGGTAATGTCCTTTTATTGTGAGTTATTATGATTAATATTTTAAGGTTATTTTTATAAACCGACATTGTATTTATGCTTTTATAATAATATAGTTTTATATCATGCCTCACTTTTTATATTTTTCACTTTGATGTAAAATAACAAGTTTTATTTTTTCACTGGGAATAAAAATGATCAGATATAACCCTTTTAATATTCATTATATACTTCATCGGAAAACTTTTTTGTACTTATTTTTCTGTTTTGATTCCTTAAGAATTTGAAGAACTGAAATAGTATGTAATGCAGACTAAGCACAACAGGACACTTAATAAAGAATAATGATAAGTGCAAATTGGAATAAATTGACTTCAAATGAGATGTGGCATGTTTTTCAATTTTCGCTTGTGTTGTGTCACCTAATTTACATTTTTAATATTTTGGAATGTCAAGTTGAAAATTAATAGAATGAGTGAAGTCATGAATAGTTGAGGATTAAAATATATAAAAGGTAAGGATATTAGCATTATTGATATCCTACACCTAAGAGGTCCACGATATATACATATCACAAATGCCAGTAATCTTAGCAAACTACTTTAATTCCTATCTGATTAAGATTGAGAGAATTGCATTTCTTGTATCTTAAACATAACATTCTATAGCTGTGATCGATAAATTTACCGATTCTATGCTATGGGAGGGG
>MCJB01048508.1:217409-234789 GCA_002018475.1 Nicotiana obtusifolia
GGGGAAGGATGATTCTGGTCTCGAAGGTAGCCTCAATAAGGTATCCGTCTCCAATCCCGGGCTTATAATAATGAAACACTGATCAACAGACGTAAGAGCTTTGAATAACAGAGAAATAATAGTATATTGCCTTGGTATGCGTGTTACAATGTGCTCAAGAATAATCAGAACCCCTTTATATAGTCGGGAAGTCCTACTCAAAGTACAATACCATAAAAGGTAAAAAATCTTCCGTTTAACTAATCACTGAATTTCCGACGGTACGTGCCAAGATCCACGCCGTGGTACCTAGCCGGTCACGGGTATCACGACTTCCTGTTAATCATGTTCGGCCGCCCGATAATATTCTCTGAAGTCTTTTAAGATTTGAACCGATACGTGGGGTCACGTCCCCGATATTCTCGAGGGCGGGGGTCATGCCATCAGAATATGTCTCGATGAGTCCCTTACCTCGATTCCGGCTCTTAGTCATCACGTCCCTTACTCGATTTATTTATCGGAAATCGGGTCGTCTCATGGGTCCGGTTTCACCCGTATACACATCCAATCCTTATTAATTTGTTCCTTAGTCCATTATTATTTTCCACCCTAACCTATCCAAACCGTGATTAATAGGAGTAGTATTTATAAAATGACGAGCTGGTGAAGTAAATTAAATCATCCGTAAATTGATACAATTATATTACTATATTAGTACTATGCAAATTCCACCTCATAATTGGTCTTATATGATTTAATTTGTACACCTTCAAACTCTGAACACATAATAAGGACGCAACGCTATAGGTAGGGGCACTCGAATTTGAAGCCTCTGACTGATAATCTCAGACTATTACCAGATAGGATCGAAGTAATTAAGAGCACATGAGAGAGTATGATACCTATCTTTTTAAAGCTTGATATAATCCTGAATCGAGCAGTACTTTTCTTTACTTTAATTTAGTGAGCTGTCTTCTAAGAAAGCTAAAGCGTTTTTCCTTTTACGGAACATCAAATTAATGACCTAATAACTAGACTAGTCAGCCTCCTTTTTTCATTTGGATTTAACTTATATTAACTCGGACCGTAATAAAATTTGTATACTGCCGTGCAATGTAAACCTACTATAGAGGTTGCTTTTCTTATTTTTCAGTTTAAGTTTACTAATTCCAATTGTTATAGATAATTATCTGCAATTACCTTTCAAGTGAAGTCTAAACATATTTACATTATATCAGTGTATAGAATTAAATCTTTTTTTTGGTTGGCGAGGGGGGTGGGGGGGGATAAGAGGAATGCATCCCAAGATGGCTCAACGACACCTGTCTTGCATCTTCTTCTTCTTTCACCAAACTCATTTGGTCAGCTACAACTACAAGAAATGAAAGATCGAAAGTCATTTTTAATGATTGTCAAGATAAAAATGCAGTACGTAGACATGTTTTTACTTCAAGTTCACTTTTGTAGAGCAACGGAAGCAATCTCCATATTATTCTTTCTAATTTATTACTTTCCTTTTTCGTGATTGACTTGAAGTTACTTTATACTGCTTCATCCCTAAACTCATTCCCTTCTAAACGGGGAAAAAGTGAAGGTAAATTCCACCACGTGAAGAGTCAGCAATTTTAAACTGTAATCAGTAATCCTTTCTCACCGTAGAAAACAATGTATACCAATTCTTAGCATAACATTTATTATTTCAACTATCATTTCTGACAACTTTTAAATAGACAATTTATGTTCTTTTGTACATATATAATTGTACTGACCTTAGCATAGTGCGGTGAATTTTTGCAGTTGGTACAAATTAATAATGCAACAGTTTCTTATAAGCAACGAAGAAATAAAAGTAATGCGTAGGTTAAGGGAAAGAATGTACAGATCATGACATAAACAACAATCAGTTGGAGCCAAAATCAGCAAGAAATATCTGATTTAATCATTATAGGTGCACATTGAAATCACAGAATTAATTGAGAGAGTATATGCTGTAAAGCCTGGAATTATTTTAGGACGAAATATCAAACATTAGTAATTATTAAAATATAAGGAAGGAAAAAATTAGTAGTGGCTTGGGAGGAAACACATACTAGAATGACAGAATAGAGACAATTCGACAACTCTGCTAATAATACCAAACCAAACTAAAATATATTACATGGTTGAGACGAAATCTTGCATATTTAGTCTCTGGTCAGCAACTTGCATATGAAATGACAAATTCAATCTGCTTTGCACCAAAATAGTATTCTAACATCTACTAAAACCCACGCTTGCAGTTCAAATAAAGGCCAAGATTTTAAGAGAACTAGGACCCAACCCCCCAGCCGATGTTTGGGGGACGGCCGAGTTGAGTACAAGATCTAAACTTACGCGTTTGTTTGTAGGAAGTTTCTATTTTGAAAAATCTGAAAAAGGATCTTTTTTGTTTTAATTCTATTTAGATATTTTTTAATTGAAGAATGGCAATAAGGCACTTCTTCATTGTAACCCCCCAACACACACACACACACACGATTTGTCCTTGTAAAAAGATACTCAAATTCCTAGCATAATATTTAAGGTTTCAACTATCATTTCTGACAACTTTAACTTGACAATTAAAGTTCTTTTGCATATCATTGTACTATTAGTCTATTACCCTGGTCATGGTGCAGAATCTTTAAACAGTGGGTCCAAATAAGTAATGCAACTGTTTCTTAGTGAAAAGTAAAGAAATAAAAAAGAGTGCATAGGTTATGACAAAATGTACATATCACCAAACATGAACAGCAATTAACTGGAGCCAAAATGATTAGTCGATATAAATCTGTTAATTATTTAATCATTTCACGTTTACGTTTGTGAGGAGAATATGCTGGTATTATTGAAGGAAGAAGTATCAATAATAGAAAGTTCAAATAATTACTCCATAATATAGAAGGAAGGAAAAAATAAGTTGCTTCGGGGGAAACACGTCATATAATGCCAGAACAGAGACAATTCATTCGACAACCCTGCTAATAATACCAACCTAAGTATCAAACTAGAATATGTCTCATTGTTGAGACGAAATGTTGGGTTATAGAGTCATAACATTATACTAAAAGTCTAAGGCTCACGTTTGCAGCTCAAATAAAAACCAAGAATCGATCTAAGAGAATTAGGCGTCCGCCGCCCTATATGAACATGTGTGATTATTGAGCGGAATGTACACAGGAGTACAAGCTCTACCGTTATGGCGTTTGCTTTTAAGATGTTTTCTGAAAAATTGACATTTTCCTTTAAATTTGGTCTTGTTTGTTTAACTTTTCTTGAACTATTTTTTTCGAATTAAAAAATTACACATAAGGTACTTTTTCATTGAGAATCCTTCTTACACTTGTGAAATCCTCATAAAAATTCAAAAAGACTAGATGATTTCTTTCTATATGCTCCTAAGTTTTAATGAACTAAGTTATTTGATACCTATACTAGTGAGAGATAGAGATACCCGATGAAATAGTCAAGAAACATGCAAGCTGACTCTGATACCATTTTGTAAAATATATATACTTAACATCGACAGTAAAAATTAAGTTTAATTTTATGTTTTTCTTTGCACAAACATTTTTGGAAAATGTGTCATATATAATTAAAATGCATGAAGTATAATATTCTGTTGACATGGTAAGAGATGTTGCCAAACAAACTAGGTCTATTATCATACTAATTTTAATCTTGTAATCCCAAGAAGGATGAATCATAATCAGTAATTCTGACAATTTCGTACAAAATAAGCGACAATGATCCACAAGATATCGATTCAATAAATATACTAACTTTCTTTGAAGTTAGTCCGTTACACACCCAAGCCAACCAAATAATATCTACGATATGCTTATGTGTATGAGTTTTTATTTCCATCCTATACGTGTATGCGTTTTTGTTTTTGTTGTGCTTAGATTTACTTCTTCTGTCTCTTCTCGAAGTGTTTTAAATCCACACACATTCGTCGAAGTATTCCGTCTTCTGACTTTAGATTTAGACATCGCAGAGCTAGATTTATATGATGTCATTATCTTAGCACTAAATTTCACTCTTCCAATTTTTACTCATCCATCTCTATTTTCATTTATCCCATTTTTGTTTTCGCTTGGAAGGCTCTTTTTTTTTTTCAATAGTACATAGAGTGTGCGGGAATTTCTAATTATACAATTCTCTTCCCGAGTATACGCTAGATGAAGTGTAACATGAATTCTGGCATAGAACGCTTCACAGTAGTAGCAAAGAGATAATACATTATCCATAATAGCGACCTCGTAACGCCAAGGCACAAAGACAATACCTTAAAATTTGCTATATTACCTGGCATAAGCATGTTGTCTAACGGTTAAATTTGCCTAATGAATGTTTTCAACAATAGGCTGCAGTTCTCACTTCTCAGCATTTTTTTCATCAGTTGAGAAGCAACTGATGAAAAAAAACTACATTCAGAGTACATTCCAGCAACTCGAGAAGGGAAAGATAGCGCAGTATTTGAAACTCAACATATAGCCTGAACCTATAACTATGTTGACGTACTACGTAGAGAAGCTGCCAGTACTAGAGGTAAACAAAAGGTGAACGACAAGGCCACTAAATGAATTTCAACTTTACACATTCGAAATGAACGTCATTATATTTCAACTGTCCTCCTTGGCCATCTTCTGCAACTCGCGAAAATAAAAGTTGAAAGAAAGAAAAAGAATGAAGAAATGGACAACATGAAAGAGCTGAGGAAGGTGGCAATTTTTTGAGTATTTGTCTATTTCATATGAGCCGGATTATCGTGCATTACCCATATGAGTACATACAGATGTATTTCAACCCAACTTCTCCGAAGACAGATGAATGAAATATCCACCATATACATTGTACTTGGGATATTCAAATATGTACATATTGAAGGAGTTCTCTCATTAAAAAAGTGGAACATATACAGCATGGTTCACATAACTATTCCAGAAAGTTAAATTTCTGACTTAGTTATGGTTTCAGCATTTCCTACGATTGGAGATATACAGATATCTAAGAGGTAAAATACTGATTTATTATGAAGAATAATCCCATGCTTACCTATCTATATCTTGTCAAAATCATCATCAAAAGCATCGTCCCTATCATATGAAAAAAAGGAAAAGATTGTCAGCGCATAGCAGCTGATCATTCTTCTTGAATCTGAAGACAATACATATTAATAACAGCAACACAAAGGGTATATCCAGAAATGATCCCATACTCTCTATCATGAAGAAGAACCAAAGACAAGCGATTTAGGAATGACACGAAAAGAAAAAAAAATTAAAAAATAAATAAAAAAGAAACGCGTAAACAGAAAAACTGATGAGCACCCAGTTTAGACAACTGATAAATTGAAGAAGGATGCTTGGCGAATGCGGACTTACTAAGCTTTGACTGTCTCATTATTCTTCAAGACCAAAAACTGAGACTTCTTATTGATGGTAATCAGATCATAAATATTTAGTATCTGAGAGATAAAATAGAGACATCTCTTCTATTTGTGTATAGTTGATTATATAATGAAGCTAATTGCCAGAGCAAAATCTAACAAATGCATGTTCCAACTATTTGTGTTTGTACTGGTGAATGTAAGGTTTGTTTAAATTAGAAACAGTGAATCAAATGCTCTCGACCAGTAGACTATGTACTCAGGTACCCTGAGAATTTGCTTATTAAAGTGTCTTATGTCAACCTCTTTTAAGATGCCATAGTTCCTCAAAGTTTAAAGCGTCAAGAAGATCTTCAATGATGGATTAGCACAACAAGTCCACCACAGAAGTGAAGGAGATGGCATTGATCCCTGAACTCATGAATGAATTTCAGAAAAAAATCGGATTTCATTTTCATGGCACTTGCACGTTGGAAGTGCTAGGTGTGGAGTCTGATTAATATGTGATGGACTTGAATTATTTTCTTGTATTTTTAGGAAACCCATAATCCCTATAGGTTTAGGAAAACTCATTGTCCTCATAGATTTGGGAAAGGAAAACCTATAATCCTGGTCAAATTGGGAGACCTTTCTCTTATAGGTTTGGGACTATTTGGGATCTATATATAGGCTATACTGTTTATTCTCCTTGTATTGTAAATACCCTTAATTATTAATATATATAAATCCCGCCGGCGTGGAAGTTTACCCTAAATGGGGTAAGTCTCTCTACCTTAACTTTTCTCTCTTCAAGATTTCTTCATCTTCTTCATCAGTTCAGAGTGTTTGAGTGAATCAATCCTAACAACTGGTATTAGAGCTTTGGAGATTCAACAACGATCACTGAAGATGGAGAGTTCGAAGATTGGAATCGAGAAGTTTGATGGATCCGATTTCGGTTTCTGGAAGATGCAGATCGAAGACTATCTTACCAAAAAGATCTTCACGAACCCTTGACTGAGGCAAAGCCGGCTTCCATGATAGAGGAGCAGTGGAAGCTTAAGGATCACCAAGCGTTGGGTTGATCCGGTTGACTTTGTCGAGAAACGTGGCGTTTAACATCGTTAAGGAGAAGACTACGACAGATCTGATGAAGGCGCTATCAAATATGTACGAAAAGCCATCGGCGATGAACAAGGTATATTTAATGCGTAGATTGTTCAATTTACAGATGTTTGAGAATGGATCTGTTGCTGATCATATAAATGAGTTCAATATGATTGTGAGTCAACTGAGTTCTGTGAAAATTAATTTTGAAGATGAAATTAAAAGGCGTTGATTTTGATGTCATCTCTGCCCGAGTCTTGGGATACTGTTATTGCTGCGATTAGCAGTTCCCGTGGATCTGAGAAGTTGAAGTTTGATGAAATCCGTGATGTTGTTCTCAGCGAAAGCATTCGCAAATGAGAAGGGGGAGATTCATCGGGCAGTGCTCTCAGCGTTGACCGAAGGGGAAGAAGCAAGTCGAAGGGCCAAAATCAACATGGCCGATCAAAATCAAAGAATCGAGGAAAATCTCCGAACAGACCCAACGTGATTTGTTGGAACTGTGGAGATAAAGGGCACTATCGGACAAACTGTATGAAACCAAAGAAGAAGCAGAATCATAAATCTGGAGATGATAGTGATTTTGTAATTCCGCAGAAGACATTGGGGATGCTCTAATCCTTAATGTGGACAGCCCGGTCGAATCCTGGATTTTGGATTCTGGTGCATCCTTTCATTTGTCTCCAAGCAAGGAATTGTTCCAAAATTTCAAATCTGAAAATTTTGGGAAGGTGTATCTTGCTGACAACAAAGCCTTGGAGATTGAAGGAAAGGGGGATGTCTGCATAAAGACCCCATCGGGAAACCAGTGGACATTAGAGGATGTCAGATATATTCCTGCTCTCAAGAAGAATTTGATCTCTGTTGGTCAGTTGGATAGCACAGGCTATACAACAGAGTTTGGGAAAGGTTCGTGGAAGATTGTGAAGGGTGCTATGATTGTAGCTCGTGGCACCAAATCTGGAACCTTGTACACCACTGCAGGGTGTATTAACATGGTTGCTGTCGCTGAGGGTGCTTCCGGTTCATGTCTGTGGCACAACAGACTTGGACACATCAGTGCTAAAGGAATGAAGATGCTGGTTGGAAAAGGAGCATTAGAGGGCCTGAAGTCTGTTGACAAGGGTCTTTGTGAAAGCTGTGTTATAGGAAAACAGAAACGAGTTAGCTTCACAAATACTGCTAGAGAGCCGAAGAAAGTGCGGTTGAAAATGGTACATACAGATGTTTGGGGACCATCTCCAGTTTCATCACTTAGAGGATCCAGGTTCTATGTCACCTTCATTGATGATTTCAGCAGGAAGGTATGGGTCTATTTCTTGAAGCATAAGTCAGATGTGTTTGTGACTTTCAAGAGGTGGAAAGCTAAAGTTGAAAATCAGACAGGTTTGAAGATCAAATGCCTGAGGTCTGATAATGGAGGAGAGTATGACAAGTCAGAGTTCAAAGCATTCTGTGCAGCTGAGGGAATCAGATTGATAAGGACAGTTCCCGGTAAGGCTAGGCAGAATGGAGTTGCTGAGAGGATGAACAGAACATTGAATGAGCGTGCAAGGAGCATGAGGATACACTGTGGGCTGCCCAAGATGTTTTGGGCAGATGCTGTGAGCACAGCTGCATACTTGATCAACAGGGGACCATCAGTTCCCCTGGGGTTCAAGATCCCAGAGGAGGTGTGGACGAAAAAAAAGAGCTCAAGTACTCACACTTGAGAACTTTTGGTTGCACGGCTTATGTTCATGTTGATCCAGAGAAAAGAGACAAGCTTGATGCTAAGGCTGTGAAGTGTTACTTCATAGGCTACGGTTCTGACTTGTTTGGTTACATGTTTTGGGATGACAAGAACAGAAAGATCCTGAGGCATTGTGATGTGACATTTGATGAGTCTGTCCTATACAAGGACAGAGAGCAGAAGGTTTCAGAGACTAAGAAGCAAGTGGGAGTTGAGATTGAGTTGAAGAAGAGTACACCCAGAGATGTTGCGGAAGAAACTTAACCAACTCCGGACGCTGTTGCTGAAGAAACTATGGTGGAACAAGTGACACCTGAGCAGCTGTTGAGGAGATCATCAAGGACCATCAGAGCACCAGATAGGTATTCACCTTCATTACATTATCTGCTGTTGACTGATGAAGGGAAACCAGAGTCTTTCGATGAGGCCCTACAGGTGGAGGATTCAATCAAGGGGGAGCAAGCCATGAATGATGAGTTGAGCTCCCTTGAGAAGAACAACACTTGGGTGTTGACTGAGTTACCTGCAGAGAAGAACGCCTTGTTGAACAAGTGGGTGTTCAGAATCAAGGCAGAACCAGACGGTAAAAGAAGGTTCAAGGCTCGGTTAGTGGTTAAATGATATTCACAAAGGAAAGGTATTGATTATACTGAAATATTTTCTCCTCTTGTGAAGTTAACTACTATCCGAATTCTGTTGAGTATTGTTGCATCAGAGAATTTGCATCTTGAGCAAATGGATGTAAAAACAGCGTTTTTACATGGAAATCTGGACGAGGAGATCTATATGCAACAACCAGAAGGATTTGTAGTTCCGGGCAAGGAACACATGGTGTGCAAGCTCAACAGGAGCTTGTATGGGTTGAAGCAAGCACCGAGGCAGTGGTACAAAAAGTTTGAATCCTTCATGACCAAGAGTGGCTTTTGCAGGGCTGAAAAGGATCAGTGTTGTTACTTCAAGAAATACACTGATTCTTATGTGTTTCTACTCTTGTATGTGGATGATATATTGATTGCAGGATCTAGTATGAGGGAGATAAACAATCTGAAGGCAAGTCTTTCTTCAGCATTTGAGATGAAAGATTTGGGTGCATCGAAGCAGATTCTGGGGATGATGATTTCTCGGGATAGATCTGCTGGCACTTTAAATCTATCCCAGGAGCAATACATTGAGAAGGTGTTGGCCAGATTCCGGATGAGTGATGCTAAACCCAGGACTACTCCTTTGGCAAAACAAATAAAATTGACAAAGGAGCAGTCACCCAGGACAGCTGAAGAGCGTGAGCAGATAGCAATTATTCCGTATGCTTCAGCAGTTAAGAGTTTGATGTATGCTATGGTCTGCACTAGACCTGACATAGCACATGCAATGGGAGTTGTTAGCAGGTACATGGCGAATCTGGGGAAAGAGCATTGGGAAGCTGTTAAGTGGCTTCTGAGATATTTGAGAGGTACATCCAGTATTTCACTTAGTTTTGGCAAAGGCAAAGTGAATCTGCAGGGTTTTGTGGATGCTGATCTTGGTGGTGATGTGGACTCGAGCATGAGCACATCCGGATACATTTACACCATAGGTGGTATAGCAGTGAGTTGGATGTCCAGGCTTCAGAAGTGTGTTGCTCTTTCATCAACAGAGGCTGAGTATGTGGCAATAGCTGAAGCTGGAAAGGAGATGATATGGCTGGCAGATTATCTGGAAGAGTTGGGCAAGAAGCAGAGCGAGAAGATTCTTTATTCAGATAGCCAGAGTGCCATACAGTTGGTGAAGAACCCAATCTATCATTCGAAGACAAAGTACATCAGAAGACGGTATCATTTCACTCGCAGGGCACTGGAGGATGGTGATATGTGTTTGGAGAAGATAGAGGGTGCAAAGAATCCAGCAGACATATTGACGAAATGTGTTGATGTTGAGAAACTGAGGTTGTGCAAAACCTCAGTTGGTCTTCTGTAGTTTGTTTCTACAGATGGTGCGGTGTGATGAAGATATTGATGATGTTGGGATAATTTTTTGGACGACTGAATCAGTCTCCAAGTGGGAGAATTGCTAGGTGTGGAGCCTGATTAATATGTGATGGACTTGAATTATTTCCTTGTATTTTTAGGAAACCCATAATCCCTATAGGTTTAGAAAAACTCATTGTCCTCATAGATTTGAGAAAGGAAAACCTATAATCCTGGTCAAATTGGGAGACCTTTCTCTTATAGGTTTGGGACTATTTGGGATCTATATATAGGCTGCATTGTTTATTCTCCTTGTATTGTAAATACCCTCATTATTAATATATATAAATCCCGCCGCCGTGGAAGTTTACCCTAACGGGGTGTTACCACGAAATAAGTCTCTCTACCTTAACTTTTCTCTCTTCAAGATATCTTCATCTTCTTCATCAGTTCAGAGTGTTTGAGTGAATCGATCCTAACAGGAAGGTCCTATTTTCCCGCACTCACGGATGATGATTCCTTTTCAATTTCGGAATGTAATCAGAGAGTGTGGAAAGTCCTCTTATGCATTTGAATAGCAACAACTTTTAAAATGCGGTTAAGCTCAAGCCTCAAGGTAATGGGTGTTTAAAAAGTGAATAGACTCTATCATCAATGACTGAATATTGAGCCGGTATATTGATATATATATGACTTCTAATGGTGTAAGGGAGTTGGGGTTTTTCCTGAAAATGCTTCTTGAGATTTGCCAAGGAAATAGGAAGTTTCATTTGAAAATATCGTTCGTAGAATTTGTTCCATTGAGATCAGCATGTTAGCTAGAATTACGGCTATCTTCTTACAAACTTTCCCAGTTCACCACTGAATTAACGGGAAACATCAGCACACGTAAATAGTCATCAGTTTTATGAAACTGAGAAGAAAGATTATTAGCTCTGCACACACAATTTGACAGTTTCATCGGAATGAGAATGACCAGAAACCTGTAATCTTCAAATGACTGGTCCAGTTCGTATCTCCGTTTCTAAGATTGAAGGTCTAAAAATGGCTTTATTCTATTCTTAATATATTGTCAAAAGCCTCATCTTATACTCCTGACTAGATGATATTACAGCTTTCTTATACAGAAGTCTTTACCTAAAACTACACACCAATGCAGAAAATTAGATATTTAATAATCGTGCACGTTATTGCAATATATTCCAACAATACAGAATAAGCAACACATTCAGCTTGGTGCAAGGAAGAACAGATTATTATTTCCTGAAAGGTACTTACGGTGCCACATGACTGTTAACTAGAATGAAGTAGATTCTCCAGAACTTTCTCTCTCTCATTATGCGTGGGCATATCTCATACCTCAACTTTGAGATTTCCTGCATACACACACAGAGAAAAGAAGAAAAGAAACCAACATGTAAATGCTCTTAGAGACACCATAATTCTCAACAGCTTGACCCCTGTCAACTATTCCTCATCAAAAAGGTTATAACGGAAAAAACAGAAAGAGAGCTATAAACTACTCAAACCAGTATATAAACTCTTCCACAGTGCAGGTCCACTGGACCATACTAGCCCTCAACACAACTTTTGAGAAGGACTTTTTTCTTAAAAGGGCGTAGCCTCAACACAATTATGATCCACATCGACATAACAAGCCAGTTTAGCACTAAGGACCAAAAAAGTATGACCAACACTAGGTGAGTGTTAAACTCAATGGACCATAAGAGAAGTTGCAGTCAAGATGCCTTGAGATTTAAGCTCGATTGAGCATGGGAGTGACTATCATAGAAGACCAGAAATTTTTTTCTATAATGATTTTGACCAGGTAATGACAACGAGAGTCATACCTTGACAGATGAAAGAACAAGTTTTGCATGTTTTTCCTGAAATTCTGTAAGATCTTGCCGAACATTTGAGACTGTAGGAATATCAGAATCTCTGACTCATCTGCATATCAAGAGAGATTTCATTTAAGCCCGTCTCTCTTCACGATAGGTGACTCAAGCAATTGAAAGAAGGTACGCGTGATTTAAGCATGGAATGATTTCAGAAATCTAAAGGAATCCATGTTAGCAAATTCAGTAGCACCTTCATATATTCTGGTTCTTGAATTTGACAAGATTAATGTGAACTACTGTGAACATTTGAAGCCTCCTTTTAGGTAGAAATTAGTAGATGTATTTTTTATGCATTTACATTGCATGATCACACTTAACATGATATCATGCATGACATTATTAAGGCCATTTCCCTTCTATAAGTAGCAAGGATTTTGTTCATTTGTAAAACATCTCTCACTTGCCTTCTTATCTCCGAAGGCATTTGAATCTTCTTTCTATCTTGTAATATTTCATTTGTATTTTTGGAGCGAAATAAAGTTTGATTTGATTGTGTCCGAGGTCTAGGCAAATATAAAATTTTGCCGAACCTCGTTAATTTCTGGTGTTCCTTTTATTATTATCTCACTTACTATTTATTAGCTACCTTTAGATATAGTAGTTGTAATTTAATCACTCTCTATATAATTCGACTTCCGCAACAATTGGTATTAGAGCCAAGGTTCTATCTTAATATGCTCTGTGGTTGCAGCATAGTCTGAACTTCCACATCAGAAAAGAATTACTTTGGTGTTCTGTACTGTCAGCAAATAAATAATATCTATAGCAAAAATGGGAGATAATAAAAATGAAGAGTTCACATCGGGTGTCAGTAACGCGCCGTTGGCATCTTCGCCTATGATAAGAATTATGTCAAATGCGAAATTTGCAGTTGAAATTTTTGACAGGTCAGGACATTTTGGGATGTGGCAAGCTGAGGTTCTTGATGTCATTTTTCAACAAGGGCTAGATATTGCCATAGAAGAAAAGAAACCAGACAATAACGGAGAAGGAGATTGGAAGATTAGTAACCGCGTTGCTTGTGATACCATTCGATCTTACCTCGCAAGAGAACAGAAATATCCACACACAAAAGAAACTTCAGCAAGTAAATTGTGGAATACATTGGAGGATAAATTCATGAAGAAAAACAGTCAAAATAAAACTTTACATGAAAAAAAGACTGTTACGCTTCACATATGTTCCTGGTACTATAACGAATGATCATATCACCAGCTTTAATATGTTGGCGACAGATTTTGCAGGATATGAACGTGAATTTAGTGATGGAGATATGGCCTTAATGTTATTAAGTTCACTTCCCGATGAGTACGAGCACCTCGAAACAACTCTACTTCATGGGAATGATGAAGTATCTTTCAAAGAAGTTTGCTCTGCCTTATACAGCTATGAACGAAGAAAGAGAGAAAAGTAAAAGAGTGGAAAAGGAGAAGCACTGGTTTTGAGAGGCTGTTCTCAAAACTAGATGAGAACGAAGAAAGGAAGATCGAAGTCAAGATCAAGACCCAGCAACGATGAATGCGCCTTTTGCCGAGAAAAAAGGGCACTGGAAGAAAGACTATCCAAAGCTGAAAAATAAGGCCAAACCTAAAAATGGAGGCTGCCATGGATTCAAATGTAGCTGATTGTGATGACTCTAATTTCTCACTAGTTACAACTGAGCCATTCAAACCATCTGACATATGGCCGATGGATTTAGCTTGTAACTATCATATGTGTCCCAATAGGGATTGGTTCGTTGATTTTCAAGAAGGAGAATGTGAAGTTATTCACATCGCAAATAAAAATCCTCTTACTGCATATGGTATTGGTTCAATCAGATTAAGGAACCATGATGGATTGATCAGAACATTAGGATTTTGATATGTACCGGAATTGAAGAAAAATCTCATTTCTGTAGGAGCCCTAGAGTCAAAAGGGCTCAAAGTCATTGCAGAAAATGGGGTAATGAGAATATGCTCCGGTGCACTAGTGGTAATGAAGGGAATTCGGCGAAATAATAACATGTACCACTATCACGGTAGTACAGTTATTGGGACAACAACAGTGACATCCAGTGATGACAAGGAGGCAGAAACAACCAAGCCATGGTACATGCGCTTGAGACATGCTAGAGGAAAATCCTTGAAAATTTTATCAGATCAAGGATTGTTAAAAGAAGTAAAGACTTGCAATTGGAGTTTTGTGAGAAATGTGTCAAGGGGAAATAGACAAGGGTTAAATTTGGAACATCTATCCATATTACTAAAGGTATTTTGGATTATGTTCACTCTGATATTTGGGGTGATTCCAAAACACCTTCATTAGGTGGGAAATACTATTTTGTAATCTATATTGATGATTTTCCCGGAGAGTGTGGGTGTATACTATGAATCCAAAGATGAGGTGTTAGGAATTTTTCTCAAATGGAAGGCGATGAGAGACTCAAACAGGCATAAAGATAAAGTGTCTTCGCACAAATAATAGCGGGGAATACAAAAATGATCTTTACAATAAGATTTATGAAGATGATGGCATTTTGAGACATTTCACCGTCATAAATACACCACAACAGAATGGGGTGGCAGAACGTAGAACCAGACTTTGCTGGAAAAGGTTCGGTGTATGTTGTCCAATGCTGGCTTGGACAAAGAATGAGGCAATAACATATGCATGCCACCTCATTAATCGTCTACCATCTGCCGCTATTGGTGGCAAGACACCATTTGGAAAATGGTATAAAAAACCTGCTGAAGATTATAATGTTTTGCATGTGTTTGGCTCAATTACATTCTATCACGTGAAAGAGTCAAAATTGGATCCGAGAGCAAAGAAAGCTATATTTATGAGGATTACTTCTGGAGTCAAAGGATACCGATTAAGGAGTCTAGAGACAAGAAAAATTATATTCAGCAGAGATGTTACCTTTGATGAATCTTCCATAACAGATAAGGTGACAATTAAAGATGTCGTCAAAATGATGGTGCTTCAAAGTAGGTGGAGTTTGAGGGAAAATTATTTTTTCCAACACAGGGAGAAAACGAGGAAATAATGGAAGATTTTTCCCTCGAAGAAGAGTCAACAGAGAGGGAGATTCCAATTTAGGAACCTCATCAACAACTTGAATCAATAGCAACCAGTAAGCCAAAAAGAACAATAAAGAAACCTGTTCATCTCATAAAGGCGGTGGCTTGTGTAGCCTCATTGTAGCTGATGGTGTTCCTACCACTTATAAAGACGCAGTCCAAAGTTCAGAAGAAGATAAGTGGAGTGATTGCCATGAATGAAGAAATGCAGTCCCTTCATCAGAATCGCACATGAACTTAGCCAATCTCCCGAAGGGTAAGAAAGCAATTGGGTGCAAATGTGTATTTGCAAAGAAATAAGGATTTCCTAACCAAGAAGATGTTCGCTACAAAGCAAGATTAATGGCCAAAGGGTACGCTCAAAAGGAGGGAATTGATTATAATGAGGTATTTTCTCCAGTCGTAAAATACTCCTCCATTAGAGTTTTATTGGCTTTGGTAGCATCTTTGAATTTGGAACTAGTTCAGTTAGATGTAAAAACTGCATTTTTACATGGAGACTTGGAAGAGGAAATCTATATGACTCAGCCAGAAGGATTCAAAGTTGCTGAAAAGGAAAATATGGTGTGCAAACTTAAAATAATCGTTGTACGAATTGAAACAATCTTCTAGACAATGGTACAAACAATTTGACAAGTTAATGTTGCGGCAAAAGTACAAAAGAAGCAAATATGATCATTGTGTGTATTTGCGCAAGCTTGAATACGGATCTTTCATATATCTTCTCCTATACGTTGATTATATGTTGATAGCTTCCAAAAGTCAAGAGGAAATTGAAAAGTTGAAGATTCAACTAAGAAAGGAGTTTGAGATGAAGGATTTGGGTGAGGCGAAGAAGATTCTTGGCATGGAGAAAAAAAGAGATAGACATTCAAAGAAACTCTATCTATCTCAGAAAGAATACTTGAAGAGAGTAATAGATCGATTTAGCATGAATGAGAACATGAAGTTGGTTAGCACTCCTCTTGCTCCTCACTTTAAGCTTAGTGCTGCTATGTCGCCGAAGAACGAAGTTGAACGAGAGTATATATTTAGAGTGCCATATGTGAATGCCGTTGGTAGCTTGATGTATGCAATGGTTTGCATAAGAGCTGATATTTCACATGGTATCAGAGTTGTAAGCAGGTATATGCATGATCCAGGAAAGAAGCTGACAAGCTGTGAAATGGATTCTACGGTATATTCGTAACACTATAGATGTTGGATTGATTTTTGAGCAGGAAGATAGTCAGTATCTGGTTGGATATTGTGATTCGGATTATGCGGGTGATTTGGACAAGCATAGATCAACTACTAGTTATGCAAATGCACCAGTTAGTTGGAAGTCTACTTTGCAGTCAACAATTGCTTTGTCTACTACTGAGGCAGAGTACATGGCAACTACGAAGGCTGTAAAGGAGGCAATTTGGCTTCAAGAGTTGCTTAGAGAGCTTGGTATTAGTCGAGAAAGCATCACACTATTTTGTGATAGTCTGAGTGCTATCCAATTAGCAAAGAACCAAGTTTATTGTGCAAGGACGAAGCACATTGATGTTTGATATCACTTTATACGAGATATTATAGAAGAAGGTGGAGTCATGGTGCAGAAAATTCGAACTACAGACAACCCTACTGATATGCTAACAAAAGTAGTGACCGCGATAAAGTTTCGACATTATTTGAACTTGATCAACATTGTTGAACTTTGAAGATTGAAGTTAAAGACACTACTAAAATTGATCAGTGAGAGAAAATTGAAAAAGTGGAATCTTGCCAAGGTGGAGATCTGTTGAATTTGACAAGATTAATGTGAACTAGTGTGAACATTTGAAGCCTCCTTTTAGGAAGAAATTGGTAGATGCATTTTTCATACATTTACATTGCATGATCACATTTAATATGATGTCATGCATGATATTATTATGGCCATTTCCCTTCTATAAATAGCAAGGGTTTTGTTCATTTGTAAAACATCTCTCACTTGCCTTTTTATCTCCTAAGGCATTTGAATCTTCTTTCTCTCTCGTAGTATTTCACTTGTATTTCTGGTGTGAAATAAAGTTTGAGTTGATTGTGTCCGAGGACTAGGCAAAAATCAAAATTTTCTGAAACTCATTAATTTAATCACTCTCTACATATTTGGCTTCCGCAACACTGATTACTTCATAGAATTGCAGCTCGTGAAAAGCTACCCTGAACTTCATAACGTACCTAATGTGTCTAGTAGAGTTACAATATTCTCAGTCGCTCACAAGTTTCAGTGTCCTCCCCCCCCCCCCCCCCCA